>PRKT01001672.1:0-49694 GCA_003671525.1 Saccostrea glomerata | reverse complement strand
AACCCCCCCCCCCCCTCCATATAAGTCAAGCTTGTACTGTCTGCCGCAAAATTTTAGAAAATAAATACTATATGATGAGAGGAAATAATTGCAAAAAAAAATATTTTCACAAAATAAGTTCGTAAATAAAAAAAATTAGAAAAAAGTAAAATATTCGTCAAATGAAAGTAAAAGATTTCCGCTAAAACCTATGTAAAAGATTTTTACTTTGCTTACCAGACGCCGACAGAACAAGCTTGATCAGTTGAATGGAACATACGATAAGTCAAACAAAAATTATAAAAGTTTAGCAATATTTATCCAAAGATTTGCCTTTCGCATACTCCATTAGTGCACACACCCTGTCCCGGTAAACAAAACTGATCTGTCAAACCCGACCGTCCAGTTTTCTATAAATGGGATCTACTCACACTTCGGTGTTTTCTAGGGACCTGTTATTATTTTATCCTGCGTATTTGAATGTTATACAATCTACAAAAAATCTCTGAAAACTGGTGGTCTATTTCGAAACAACTCAAATAATTGTACACACTTTAGACGCAAATACACGTTAGGGTAGCAAAAATGTTTTGTTAACTAAAAAAACTATAAATAGAAAAAAAAGCAAACACACCAAATGCTAAAAAAGAGAATCTGCCTATAATGAAATTTTATATTTATTCTATGATTTGAACAGAAAATCAATTTTTTTCCTACACTGGTTATAAAGGAAATCAAATTCTTTATCAGGAAGAGGAGGAGGAAAATAACTGAAGAAATACATGTTTACAAATAAATATTTTGATATATACTATCAGTTATTTATTTCTGTAATTATCTCTATCAGTTTCACCTCTATTTATAAGAAGTTTGCTGGTGTAAAACAGTAATAGGGGAATACCAGGGCAAAGACCTACAGTGCTAAACATGGAAAAAAAAAATAAGTGTATGTGCACTAAAAAGTGTTTTTTTTTTTTGTTTGTTTTTTGGTTTGTTTGTTTTGTTTTTGTTTTTTCACCATACTTATCAAAATATTAACTATAACCTTGAGTTTCTTACGTTTCTAAATTTTACACCATTCACAACAGAACTGCATGTGCAAGTCATGCATCAACCTAATATGACAGTATACAGGGGCGGATCCAGCCATTTTTGAAAGGGGGGGGGGGGTTCAGGGTTGTCCCGTCTAACCCCACTCTCAAGGAAAGATTCACACACACGTTTGGAAAGATTTAATGTTGTGGTAATAATAACTTTGTTTTACGTCCTTTTTTCTTTGAACATATACTGTACCCCCAGTTCGAATAAATAAACGAACACATTTTAAAAACTACTGATGCCTTAAAATTGAATGGATTTGCAGCATTTCCGAAGAGTACAAAGAATTTTCTTTTTAGAATTTGATAAACTTTTTGGGGGTGGGGTAGAGGTGGGGTTTAACAAAGAGTTACAAGTTAGTTTCTTCAAAAGATATATGATCAAAAAACGGTACATACATGTATATAGCCAACACAGCCACAGATCGTGGGAATCGAATATCAAATTAAACCTGGCATGTTACATATCCAAACTAAATTGTGAGAATCTATCTATTCAATACATACATGTAAAGTTAAACAACAAATATTTATTCTCGGAAAACGCTTTACCTCTCTCTCTCTCTCTCTCTCTCTCTCTCTCTCTCTCTCCCCACTTGGCAGAAAATAAAGGGGGGGTTCAACCCCCGGAACCCCCCTCTGGATCAGCCAATGAGTATATATATTACCCAATTTTTGATGGACTCAATATATCAGGCCCAGAAGGGCTATAAACAACAGTTTGGGGAATTTTTTGTTGTGGGTGTAGTAAATGTGCTAGGAGAACACGGTTAGGAAATTGTTTAGGTGGTAGCATTATTTATATAACGGAGAAATACTGATAAATGGGATAAGTGCGCTTTTTGTGCACAATGAACTTCCTGGACGGACATCCTTATTTTTTCCAGCTGCATTCCAGCGAGCTACAGATCTGTAGCTTATATATAAGATGTTTGGTTACATACCATAATCGGATAAAGCAAAGAGACAGACAACTTGAAAGCTAGAATAATTATTGCGAAAAAAGAGGCACAAATTATGTTCATCATGAAAAAGTTGTTCGGACAAGTTTTTTTTATTTTAAATGTGCAAGAGACTGAACCATTTGCGGTAAATACCAGGTAGCAAAGATCAGTTCTTCTAAATACATGCATAAACCTCGCTGGGTAATTAAACGTTTTTTATGTACGGGGGGGGGGCAGTGAATTGAAAAGTTTCTGTGAAAATGTACACAATGACAAATATAATTTAATTCTAAATTCTACACAATTTTTTTTTTTTTGACCGGCAAGTTTCAACGTAGATCAGTTCATTTGTACATAAAATTGTATATAAGTACTTTTCATTTCTATTAATATTATAATTTCATTTTTCTGGGTTCAGAATGACATTGTACTTTATTTTACGCTAAATTTGTTTTTAAAACTGATGATTTATTATATATTTGATACACCCTCTACCAACCGCTTTAGATATTCATGCATTTTATGCATTAGAAAAGTCCACGGACAATTAAAATCGTTTACTAAATAAATACTTTTCTTTACCATGTAACAAATTAGCCCGAGTTGCCATGGGTAGAAAAACCTTTCTCATTTAAGATTCGTAAAAAAAAATCTTATTTTATATTACAATTCTTGAATATAGGTACATTTGTTATACAGAAGAACATGCACATATAAAAATCAAATTTATTATATACACAAGTCATCTTCGCTATAGCCGAGGGTCTCCGAACGATCCGAAATCTACTCTACAAGTAAAGTAGCTTTTGGATTGGAAACCCTTGGCTAGCGAAGATGACATATATGTAGACCCAACCCGGGTTCAAACTTTTACGGAAAATGATTGTCTACAAACTGTATTGTTATTTATATTAGCATTAAAAAAAATTCCCCCTTTTTCAGGAAAATATTAATGGCGGGGAATTTATTGCGAACAAATAATACAACTGGCTGTCAACTGCAGATAACTTTAGCAATACTAAACCTGAATTCTACGTCATTCAAAAAATGTAATTCTGCATCATTGCCCAAAGTTAGAATTTCGTTTATAGCTCTGATTTCCATATCCGATGTTTTATTATTGTATTCCCTTATCTGTCAAGGAAAAGTTTAATTCATTCCTGCATAAACCTTAGAATGTAAAGGGGGGACAAGCGGGTTTATACCCCCCCCCCCAATTTTTGCAAACACAGACATATTATAGAAATGGGAAATTATTGAAGTTTACCTTTTTCTGCCCCCCCCCCTTTTTAATTCGCATCCGACCCCTGTGTCCTGTATTCATGCATGAACATATTGTGTACGTTTGAGAGAGAGAGAGAGAGAGAGAGAGAGAGAGAAGAAGAACAGATTTGGTTACAAAAAATATTACCATTTTTAAAGGATATATTATTCTAAATGTTGCATTCAATATATTCACAAAATATATGAATATTTCTAAAGAATATATAATTCAAAATGTTTCCTTCAATACATTAAGAGTATTTTCATCTGGATAATATTTTCCCAGATAATAACTGATCCCCGGACGGTCAACGAGGCATGAAGAGATCGTTACTATTTTTTAGAAAACTGGACAGGCCGGTTTCACAGATAACTGTTATTTTCATGTCGCAGGGCGTATACGGGATGTGTTGATGTAGGCGCTGAAAGAAAAAAATTGGAAAGAATTTCAATCCTTTTACTTTTTATAACTCTTGTTTTACTTATCGTATGGTCCATGATCAAGCTTGTACTGTCTGGCATTTGGTAAGCATTGTAATACGTTGTTTTATAAATGTATTTTTCATAAGCAAAATTTCACGTGCTTGTACGTAAAATTGTATCATTTATTTTTTTTAATGAATTTATATTTAATCTCATTATTATATTTAAAGCATTAAAATTGTTTTGTATTAGTTTCTGAAACTTAGGGGAAGACAGTACAAGTTTGACATATTTTGGGGGGTTTAGTATACACACTAGGCCCTCTGGAAGCGTGTGCAATAGCCCGTGACCGCGAATGATCACATATATTTGGAATTGTAGAGGTGAAAAATACGGCGGAAACCGCTTTGCTCGTTGCGTATAATAGGTTTAAGAATTTGCACGATAGCTTTAAGTTCACCTAAAGACATTGCTTAATACTTTATTCTAGATAATTAAAGTTTTCAACCTTATTTCAAACTGGTTTGTTTATATTAAAACCTTTCCTCTAGAGTTTAGATAAAACATATGATTACAGTTTTTAAAAATTTGAGCTGGGTATGAATACCTAGAGAGATTTGGGAAATTTAACCGCTGATATGAATGTATTTTCTTGTAAATATACGTACCAGAAAATGTTATTAAAGCTATATCTGTTGTTGAGTGATAAGTACTGTACGGATATGCATGCATAGTTACATCAACAAAATTCCTCTAATTTCAAAGTACACTGTATTTATTTACAATAAAAGCAATTATTTGATGGCTGTAAACATTCTTACATAATGTTTTGTGAAATCTGCACACAATGTTATCAATATTTCTATGTAAAAGTCATCTCGTTTTTGTGATATATAAATGTATATTTGAGTAGATACTTCATCCCTACGCTACAGCAAATTACTATATTTAAACAACGTTCTAAATGATTTTATCTGCTATACCTTTTTGTTTTCGGGGTTCCTTACTAAAAAAAAAAAAGAAAGAAAAACTCTTTCCATATACATGTATGTATCACTATTTACAGTAAAACTCGTTAGTACGAACAAGGATATTGCAAATTCACGGATATAACGAAGTTATCTTGGATCCCCAACTACGTATATTTAACGAATTTCTTATACGGATATAACGAATTACGGATACATGTATAGCGAAGCAACTTCAGAGGTCCAAGTGACTTCGTTATAACCGAGTTTTACTGTATTTGTTTTAAATATTTCATTCAAAAATAACAATTTTTCTCTGAAAGAAATATTTCATGAATATATTTCAAAATGTCTTTGTTCGCGAGAAAATTCGGGTGACATCGAAACTCTGATAGCTGCAAAAAAATATGACAGCTTTTTTTTTCTTTCTTATTTTCCACTTTCCAATTTTATGTTTTTTTTTGAGATCGTGATTAATATTACCGCTTGTGTATACAACATGGTTTTATTTTCTGGTGAATTTCATTCAAATCAGACGACTGACAGTATTAGTTACACCTCAATGCGTGTGACACGCGTACGTGCGATTACGGGGTGGTTGATTATGCAACTGTTTGTTTTAGCTTAAAATGAAACTCTCGAATTAATGTTGATGGCAAGTAATTTTAAGTGTATTTTAGATTATGGCCTGGAGGTATCAATAATCATTGTCTATATACTTACGAAAATTATTTTGATAGATCATATTAATGAACGTCTGCGGTGCCTGAATAAAAATTTTTAAAATTTATGTTTGAGTGGACAAGTTCTGTTACTACAATAATTAATTTCGGGACTAGGCATAATTTTACAAAGAGTTACTAAAAGCTAGTAGTTTAATAGCACAATACCTATTCTCATGCACGTTTCATTCATGTGCCTTAATGAATTTACAAATCGTAATCATGGCAGTGTTTTAATAAATCTTAGAGTTTAATGATCCTATACACCCCGTAAATAATTTATTGCGGTAAAGTGCAACCGCAACAATTGAAAACGCAGAAATTAATTTGCTACCTTTCAGGGGTTAAATCGCAAAAATTTCCAACCGCAGAAAATACCCGTTATACGGTACTTCGCGATTATTCTCTGCTTATCTTTCTTATAAAAATGAAGGTTAACATACAACATTAATCAAATAAATTTTGTTCACTTCTAAACGTGATTACTTAAAGAGGCTGCTAAGTATAAGGATGATCTTTTTCATAGCAGTTTTCATTCTGTTTCTAAATATATGTATACAGTATCAACCAGACGGGACTTCGTACCCACGCAGTAAAAGGAAACGTTTCTTGAGACCCGGTAAGACAACTCTTGAACTAGCTGCAGATCAATAGTCTTAAAAAAAACAACACTGCGATGGAGGACCAGAGAGCTATTGTGCCACCCATTGAAAAAAAAGTTCTGCAGCTACTCTATGTCATTGTTACATGTAAAATGCTCTATGATCAATATGTGACAATTCTAGGACTTCTCTCACATATACAGTACTATATAGGGGGAAAATAACCCGCGGTGTTAATATTTGCTATATTCACGGTGTTAATGAATCCGCGAATTCAAGACACAGTGAATTAGTTTTCAATAGGTATAGATAAGGGAGGAAAATTTTAATATATACCAATTTCGCGAATTCAAGAAACCGTGATTGTGCCAAAGAAGAGAAAAACGTGAAAATTACAACCCGTGAAATTATCCCCCTATACAGTATACAGCGCTTGGACGGCTTTAGGACTACTCTAGAGAACAAATATATCAGTCATGTTTTCATGTATATCAGAAATGGTGTAAATACATGAAAAACTACTTTCTCCAAAATCTGTTTGACTGAACGTAAAAAAAGTAGGGAAAAACCTTCTGAATGGATCAGTAACTCTTTTCTTTGAAATTAACTGCAAAAATATTAAATGTAATTTTTTTGGTTCCCAAACTTTCAACCAAATGTCGATATTTTCCCTAAATTAAAAGATCTTAAAAAAGTCTTGAAATACGAATAATTATAACACCTGTAGATAAATTGAAACACAATAGACAAATAAGTATTTTTCAACAGAAATATCATATGTAGAACAAATATCTTCATTGTGTCAAAGGAGATAATACATGTATAAGCCAAAACTTTTAATATCTCACTCTTCAGAACCAGTTTGGAGAGGATAAAACAGGCATATAAATGTGTACCAACTGCTCCGAACAGAGAATTTATTTGTTTGCACAAATGCTTAATTAATCAATCGAACCTTTGCACTTCTAATTATAGACACAATATCCCCAAATAATTTTTGCTTCAACCAAACAAATAAATAGCAAATCCTTTTTTACTGATCCTTTAATTGTGGGTTCGATTAAACAGAATTTAATAACAAAAACATCTTGTAGAAGGGTTGAAATATTTAACTAAAATGTGCCAAGTAATGAGAAAAAAAAATCGAAAATAAATGTCGTATTGTAGATTCTCTAAACTATCAAAACTTTAGATTTTATTTCGCAAAATGTTACAAGAAATGTCCTGCCACATACAAATAAAAATATCTATGAATGAAACAGACATAGATACATATAAAAATGTTTGTTGAATGCAATCAACTATATAACCCTTTATTACCTTTTTAAAATAACTAGCAGTTTGCATACACATTGTCATTTTGCATGTACTCTGCAATAGCGTCCTGACAGAGTTGGTATTCGTCCTAAAAAATAAATATATGATTAAAATCTCTGCCAAGATACTTTTTAAATGAAAATTAGTACAAAACTGTATAAAGATCCAATTATCTAATATGAAAAGGACCAAAGTAATTAAAAAAAATAAATGATTCATTCTCAGGCCAAAAATTTCAAAAATTCAATGCAGCAAGCAATTGTTTTTAAGCAGGTACATGTATTCCATGATCTTATTCACTGATTCACTGACCGCTGTAGCGATGCCCAAGAAACTTACCTATTTTTGGCCTAAAAAAACTACTTAAATATGTAATCTACTTTTCGTATTTAGAAAATCTTCTAGCATTCTCTTCATATACTCATAATAATGAGGACAACATTGAATAATGTAATTCTTAACAAATAAACAAACGCATTGACTAGTTGTATATTGTTTATCTGATGAAAACGACTGTTCACGGTGGCTCAGTCGGAAGAGCGCTCGCTCTTTGATCGGGATGTCGTGAGTTCGTATCTCGGCCGCGACTGACCTAGTCGTTAAAATTGGTAGCAACTGTTCCTTCGCCTTGCGCTTGGCACTTCGAAGTGACAGTTGCGGGTCCTTTGGATGAGATCTTAAAAACCGAGGCCCTGTGTCAGCGGCAGGTGTTGGCACGATAAAGATCCCTCACTGCTCAATGGCCCTGAGTGCCGAGTAAAGGTCA
Source organism: Saccostrea glomerata (assembly GCA_003671525.1). Lineage (NCBI taxonomy): Eukaryota > Metazoa > Mollusca > Bivalvia > Ostreida > Ostreidae > Saccostrea > Saccostrea glomerata. The sequence continues at coordinate 41,613 of PRKT01001672.1, read as the reverse complement.
AAATTTGAAGCTCTTCACCGGCATACGGTGACGTCTCCAAATTAGTGAAAAATTCTCGAGACGGACGTTAAACAATATACAATCAATCAATCAATCTGATGAAAACGTCCATCATTGTTATGAAATGGGAAAACTCAATTTTTTTTAACTTTCAATTTTGAAAAAAAAAATGAGTTATTTCCCTTTTCAAAACGTCAGTTTAATTGACCATTGCTACAATTTTTCACGTGCTGTAGCGATGCCCAAACAAGAAACTTGCCTATTTTTGGCCGAAAAAAAATACTTAAATATGTAATCTACTTTTCGTATTTAGAAAATCTCCTAGCATTCTCATCCATGGTTGTAAGATAATGTTTTAAAAATATTCTTAAGACCTTTAATGTCATTGCGTCAAATAAAATAAATTTAAAATATATCTTTGTTAATTTTTTCGAACAGTTACTGGTAACTGACCAAAGTAGACACAGACTCGGGTCTCCGGATCTGAAGTTGTCGTGTGATGGTGAAGATGTCCACTTCCTGATCAATGGAGAGTTGTTCTAGAGCGTTATAAACCACACAGAATGCTCCACAACGTGTAGCTCCGTCACTATCAATATATAATTAGATAATTCCTATTGTAGTTATAGAGTTGTTCTAGAGCGTTATAAACCACACAGAATGATCCACAACGTGTGGCGGCATCACTATGAAGATATAATTAAATTATTGCATTTCTTGAGTAATAAGATTATTATTGTAATAGAGGAGTTGTTCCATCACTATGAAACATATTTTTATAATGAATTATTTTGATCTGTATCCACACAAAATGATCCACAACTTGTGGCGTCGTCACTATCAAGATATAATTATATTATTGTTATTGTAATTATAGAGTTGTTCGAGAGCGTTATATATAGACGTTATATATAGACCACACAGAACGCTCCACAACGTGTGGCGCCATCACTATCAAGATATGATTAGATTATTGTTAATGTAATTATAGAGTTGTTCGAGAGCGTTATAAACCACACAGAACGCTCCACAACGTGTTGCTCCATCACTATTATAGCAAAAAAAAAGATTTAACTTTTTATAATTTTCTAATTATATCAACAATAAATTATAACTATTACAAGAGGCCCATGGGCCTTATAGGTCACCTGAGCATCATGCAACAACTTTACAATGATTGACATTGGTTCATGTTTTAAACTAGACACCATGGCATTCACAATTTTGAAAAAGACATCATAACTATATACACTTAGTATGTTTAGTTTGGTTACTTAATACCCAAAGACAGAGTAGGGGAACAAAAAATGCATTTCGACTAATCAGTAATATTCAGCAATAATCAATATAGTGCCACTACCATACATGAACCCCTGACCCTTGGTCCACATATTTCACAATTTTGGAAAAAAGCACCCTTGCTTATCAAAAATATTTGATTAATACAAAGTAGAAAGTTTCAATCAATTAATTCATTTTCAGTATATAAGTAGAGCCCCCCACCACCCTCTATGGTACCCCTGACCCAGGGGTGTGGAAATTCACAATTCAGGAAGAATGGCCCTTGCTCATCATAGCTATATAGGTAGTATATCTGCTTAATCCCCAGAAGCAGAGAAGAATATTTTCAAACAATTTTTGCATTTTCTCTATATAACCATTAGAGCCCCGCCCTAACAAATGAACCCCTGACCCTGGGGCCATAAAATTCACAAAGGCATTCTCCCTCATCATGACTATGTACTTATTGAGTTTATTTAATACTCAGGAACAGAGAAGAAGATTTTAAAAGAAATAATGTATTTTCTATAATCAATAGAGACCCACCCCAGCTGCCCCACCCTAACACCAGAACCCCTGACCCTGGGGCCATAAAAATTCACAATTTTGGAAGAGGCATTCTTCCTCATCATAACTATATCTTTTGTTAATTTATTTAATACTCAGGAGTAGAGAAGGAGATTTTCAAAGAATTAATGAACTTTCACTATATAATCAATAGAGCCCCACCCTAACACCGGAACCCCTGACCCTGGGGCCATAAAATTCACAATTTTGGAAGAGGCATTCTTGCTTATCATAACTATATACTTAGTTAATTCTTTGAATACCCAGAAGCAGAGAAGAAGATTTCAAACAAATTCTGCATTTTCTTTATATAATCAATAGAGCCCTGCCCCCCCCCCTTACACTAGAACCCCTGACCCTGGGGCCATGAAATTCACAATTTTACAAAAGGCATTCTTTCTTATCATAATTATGTCTTTATTAGTTAGTTTATTTAATACCCAGGAGCAGAGAAGAAGATTTTAAAAGAAATAATGTATTTTCTCTATATAATCAATAGAGCCCCACCCTAACACCAGAACCCCTAACCCTGGGCCCATATAATTCACAATTTTGGAAGAAGCATTCTTGCTCATCATTACTATAAACTTAGTTAATTCGTTGAATACCAAGCAGCAGAGAAGAAGATTTTCAAACAATTTCTGTATTTTCTCTATATAATCAATAGAGCCCCGCCCTAACACCAGAACCCCTGACCCTGGGGCCATAAAATTCATAATTTTGGAAGAGGCATTCTTGCTCATCATAACTATATACTTAGTTAATTTTTTGAATACCCAAGAGCAGAGAAGAAGATTTTCAAACAAATTCTGCATTTTCTCTATATAATCAATAGAGCCCCCCCCCAACACCGGAACCCCTGACCCTCGCCCTGACCCTGGGGCCATGAAATTCACAATTTTGCAAAAGGCATTCTTTCTCATCATAATTATGTCTTTAATTAGTTTATTTAATACCCAGGAGCAGAGAAGAAGATTTTTAAAGAAATAATGCATTTTCACTATATGATCAATAGAGCCCCGCTCTAGAACTACAACCCCTGACCCTGGGGCCATGAATTTCACAATTTTAGAAGGGGACTCAATGGTCATTACATTCATGCTAACAGTTTGACTGCTTGATGTCCAGGAGTAAAGAAGAAGATTTTTAAAGATTGCACTAATTTTAGTGGTTTTGGCCCCACCCCACAGGCCCCAGGGGGGGCAGGGACCATGAAATTCACAATTTTTGTTCCCCTTCACCCATAGATGCTTTGTGTAAAATTTGGTGGAAATTGGTATGGTGGTTGCAGAGAAGAAGCTGAAAATGTTCAAATGTTAACACACGACGCACGACGAACGACGAACGACGCACGACGACGGACGAAAACGGATAGCAATAGGTCACCTGAGTTTACTCAGGTGACCTAAAAATAGTAATTTTATCAACAATAAATTAAAACTATTAAAATAGTAATACATTTTCCACATATTATAGTGAATCAACAATTAAAATCAACATCTTTTCAATACCATAACTCACAATAAAATATTGAAAAAAGTTCTTTTTGCTATTCTGTGTCTCACTTCAGTCTTTAAGGATCGACAAACTTACCTCGACAAAACAGCAATCCTTCCTTCCTTGTGCTTGAACATTTCAGTTTTTGTTTCTTTAATTAAATCTAACAATGCTCTTTTATCTATTGTCAGTTTCCCTTCTTTCCATGCCTTACATTCTAGAACTGTTATTTCCATAGATCTACCACCCTTAAAATAAATAAATAATTTATTTAATAGAAAAAGCAATTTGTTTATAAGACAACCACATATTTTCCAGAATATATTGCAGAAAAAAATCTTGTTTTGAACCTCTGTGTTTATGACGATTTTTCGTGAGGCAAAGTTATTAGAATTAGTGGAAGAGGCCAATTTGATGGTAAAGTTCCCCACATTCTTTTGTTCGGATTTCGTTGGAATCCAAAGAGATGTCTGAAAAAAGTAAATATGTAATAAACAAATATTTAGAAGAAATATTTTAAAATGATTTATTACAATTTTGCATGTTTCAATTTATTTAATTTTTAATGTATTTTTTTATATGTATTAATATCGTACAATGTTGTTAGTACTATTGTATGTGATAAATAGCAAAGCAAATTATCACATATATTGGCAATGCTCTTTTTATGTCTTTGATCACTATATCCTACAGATTTTAAATCCTTTAACGGACACATGAAGACCACAACACGAGCATCAAAGTCTCTGATGAGTCTGAGGAAGTCCTCAGTGTAGTCAGGAAGTGGGTACTGGGCGCTGATCAGACCGTCGTTCTCTGTGTAAGACTTAAAGATTAACATAAATAAATTAAGCAAAATATTCTTTGTCGTTTTAACATGAATATTTAAGACTCATATATTGCAAGGGCTTAAGCAATATGATTGTCTACCCTATATTGTAACTGATTGATAAATACTAACATTTAAAGATACTGATGCATGTATAAAGAAATGCGAGAAAACAAGTCATCTAACAAGACTTCAGTGTCCTTCAAATATTAAAAAACAATTCATATAAAATAGAAAAAAATAAAACTGTTTGGTTCAAAACTATTTTATCCACGTCATATGCATAGCGATTTTTAATGCAAAACAATATTTAATAAATTACATGTAAAAGATATATAGTACCTTATCAAAACTATCAGCACTGGAGGTTTCATAAATAACAGAAGCCTAAAACATATTTAATGATACCTGTAGTAGAACAGCGTTGTAGTAGTTGTTTCTTCCCTTTGTATATGACAAATAGCACAAAAATTCTTCCACTGAAAAAAGAAAATATAATTCAGAAGTAAGATGTGCAGCAATAGAATCGTATTGCATTGTAATTAAAACATTTTATTGGTTTGAGATTGCAGGAGAAACTTTTGGCATTGTGCAGTACCGACCAGACCAAACCTGACACAAAGCTGTCCCAGAGCAGTCCCGGGGACTGCTTTCTGGGACTGCTACGGCTGTTCCGCAGCGGTCCCAGAGCAGTCCCACAGCAGTCCAAAGCGGTCCCAGAAAGCAGTCCTAGCAGTCCCAGTGGGCGGGGTTTATTAATTTAATGGGCGGAGTTAACTCAGACATGAGATTTCCAATAAACAATAAAAGGCAGCTGATTTTTTTCTGAGCAGTTTGCCAGGAATTTTTACAATGCGAAGGTCATTTACATGTATTAGAGCAGTACATGCATAGATTTGAAACAATATGAAATAATATTTATTGAAGGAAGAAAGCTTACACACCTACATAAATGAATTACACTGAACAAGAATATTTAATCACAATTATCTTGGGGTTTTTTGTGATTGATACTGGCTCTCATATTTATTCTCTATACAGAAAACTAAAATTGAATTAATTATATTTCACCAGAATTAGTTTCAAATAGGCTTATCATTAAAAATCATGGCCAATTTCCATACTATCGGGATACTCTAAAGGAATTTTTTTTTAAGTTTTAGGGCTTTTGAAAAATTCGTTGCTAATTTTGCCAAGTAATATTTTTCAGTATTGATTATTTTTACTGAAATGTTAAGTTAAAAATTATTGTTTTATTTGTAAATTGTAATAGTGACCAGTATAGAATCCTAAGATTACGTTCAACATTAATTAATCTTGAAAGAAATTCATACACATTTCATTTATCTTCTTTTTTTTCATTACATTTTTTACATGATTGAAATTAGAGTCATTGTTAATTGAGCAGCATGTTTAATGATGTGTAACACTGATAAATGTACCCAAATAACATGCATGATTGATTTTCTGCCCAAAGGCGATTGAAACCGCAGGTATTTATACCATTTTATTTATACACATTATCGGCCAGGTAAACAAAAGCAAAGCAAAAAAGAAATAAATCACAATTCCCGGTATTTTCAAATGTTTATTTTTCCATTTCATTAAATATACTCTTTTAATAATTTATTCATAAATTAAAAACTAATTCATCTGTAAATTCCCGTATCATTGTTCACATTGCTTATATTACAGAAGAATGGTGGCATAATTTTATTTCATGTCATAAAATAAATTGTTAGATTTTCATTTGAGGGTTGCATGGAATACTCTCTTTAAAATACTTGTAAAACGTGTAGCCTTTTCAATTAAAAATCTTATATCTAAATGTAATGATTTTTTAAATAGTGCCAAATGCAAATTTTGAGTATTAAATTTTAGATTAAATAATAAGATAAACCTACATGTAGATATTTTTTCTCATGAACCTGTAGTTTATTTTAGAAATAAAAATCTCCTCCTGACTGTCTTATTTAACAACTATATTTTCTAAAATAGCCAATATTACATTTGTGTAAATATACAGTCCCTTATAACTATAAATTAACTATCTATTACATGTAATCTCAAGTTATTAAAAAATTATAAGAATTCCTTCCTTATTAAACAGTTTAAACTCCTCTCTGCTGCAAGTAAACAAAACAACGGAGCCTGCAAATTCAGAATACACAAGGGGGCGGAGCTATCATGTCAATTAGAACCTCTTTCACACATGAGTGAACAAAGCAGTCCCAGAAAGCAGTCCCAGGGACAGCAGGGACTGCTGGATCTGCTTTCTATAGCAGTACCAGAGCAGTCCGATAGCGGTCCCAGAGCAGTCTCACACCGGTCCCAGAGAGTCCCACAGCAGTCCCAGAGCGGTCCCAAAGCAGTCCCGGGGACTGCTTTCTGGGACTGCTTTGGTGTCAGGTTGGGTCTGGTCGGTACTGTATATTTAAATAAATCATTGAATTTCAGAACTTTGAAAATGACATTTTTCTTATTTCTAATATACATTAATAACCTGGTAAAACACTATCGGTGCAGTTCGCTGATATATTCGTTCTGCCAGATTCATAGTCTTTTTCTGTATATTCTTTACGAAGAGACAATAACTCCTGTAAAGACAGAGAATCATTAGCAATATTATTATCTGTTGGAATTAATGGAAATAGTTTCATAATCTTACGTTAACATTCAGAAAATTGTTACTTGCTTCAGGACATTGAAACGTATGATATAACATGCATATCTTTTCACCTCGAATTCTGATGTCAAGAAGGAATTCTTTGTTATTTTTCCACAATTGGTGTAAGTTTTGTCCTGGATTTCCTTTTGTAATATGGATGCTGTCAAACATCTGGATTTTCCGTTAAAGTATTCACATAAAGCAAGGTATACTGACTTATACTGGTCCTAAGACAGAACAAATACACACAAGAAAATCAAAATAGTGTTATGGGACAATTTTTGTTATATACTTTAAAAAAAAAAGAACCATATACTGATCAGTTAGAAAGAAATGCCCTTAAAGTTTAAGAAAGTTTTTTTCATACATTATTCTTTAGATTGATTCATTGAGTAAGATGCGTTATTTTTAAACGCTTTTGTTAACTGCACAGCTATTCTACAAATCTTACAGACAAAAGACTGGATTTTTCAAAATGCTAAAAAAATGTTTTCAATTTTCATGTCATTTCCTTCGGGCACAAAAGGGCTATTGATATGATCTCGATATATTTTCCTGGTTTTATCCGCAAATTGACGCTATTAAAAATGCTGAATATGAAAGTCGGCTTGTGTTTGTTAAGGAAGAATTTAATATATCTTAAGGAAATATATTTGAATGTAACAGGAAAACTCCATGGCCAATGACCATCAAACTCCATAAATTTCAATAATTAAAAGGAAGTTAGATTTGAGATGTGCTTCGACCTTTTAGACCGATATCAGCTTTGCTTAAATGATAAGGAAAAAGAAATCTCGGCCTTGTTAGAAAAATCATTTTTACCAACCACAAGTAAAAAAGACAATATTTATATAAATGAGAAGGTAAAAAAATGCTTATGGTATGACACGATCTTCGAAAAGGAAACTGTTCTCTCTGTGTTTTTGAAATGTTCACAAAAACCTTTACAATCTTATCATTAATCAGATATGGTATTTAAAAATACATGTTCATGATTTTATCATAAACTTCATGTGTACTGAAATCAGAAACATCAAGGAAGATTTCGAAAAGTATATTTTATATTTGCAAAATCTTATGTAATTGAACATACAATAAACTCACATCGCCTTGTATCATGTTCATTCTGTCTTTTCTCATGGTCCTGACGTACATCGGTACATTGACTCTGCCATTTCTCTCCCCTTCCCGGTAGAGGGCGTCTAATGCAATGTATGTCCCGGTTCTTCCAATACCTGCACTGATAAATGATCATACATTTTTTTAAATTATAAAACTTATTTCTCAATCTGTTTTAAATCATACATATTCAATATTAGAGAAAAGGTTAATGCCAAATATTCTTCTTCTTCAAAGTGTGTTAATTTTTTTCTTGTTAATTTAATAAACAGCCTTCTATAAAACTATGAATACAGACAAAGATATTTTTTTCAATTATCAAAATTTATGGAAATGCATGTGGTTAAAATTAATGTTTAAATGCAAGTAAACAATGATTGATCCCGACGCAAAATACGTTTCTTCCATATTGCAAAGGGACAAACTGACACACCCTAACATACACTCACACCCTCACAAGGCACTATATCCCTTTTATCTACCTCGCAAGGGAATAATAATGAAATGAAATATTTAGGGTGTACAGGGATTTCCTCGGGTTTTATTTCATACACTCTGAGGCCGAAGGGTGTATGGAATACAACCCAGGGTAAATCCCCATTAACCCTTGATTGGATCTGGCTAACGAATGTATTTCCTATGCGCCATACAAATGCCTTGTAAACATAAGAGATCAATTATCTGTTTATCAATCTATCAATAAGATAACTACGTACTAAAATGCATAGCACTTGACGTTATGTTATTTTGTTTGTATCATAGAGAAAATATGCATTGTGACGTCATGTTTTTTATCCCCGGCTCAAGTCGGTTGCACGGAAATATACAACCGACTAGAGCCGGGAAAAGTTCGTGTTACAAGCTACAAAGTAAAAATGTTCTCTAACCTGCAGTGCACAAGTGTATATTTCCCAGGGTATGCTGATGATTTTTTCATCACCTGGCGATGAAATACAACAAGATTGAGAGGATCAGGAACCCCGTGGTCTGGCCATCTTGTGTAATGAAACATAACCACTTCGCGATTTTTCTGTTCCTAGAAATTGTTGTAATTCAAAGAATTATATGTTAATTCATACAACACATAAACATTCGTTTAGTAGAAGTTAAGTGGTTTCCAACGATTGAAAATCATTTATTCCATGTCATTTGAAGGGAATCTTTCGAAAGACAATATTTTTATGAAAGAGTCTTAAAGAAAATTTTCTATAATTTAGAAGAAGACAATTCAACTTCCCTGCCATGGCAGTTCATGTACATGTACGAACAATACATTGTATCTTCACGGTGGCAAATGATTCGATTGTCAAAACATTAAGATTCTCCTTTATACATGTTATAATCAACATTTCATGAACTCCATGGTCATAACGAGATCTGTTATGATTAAAATAAAGACCTTGTTGACATATACAATGTCTTCAGGCCGAATGTTGAATTAATTTTTTTTCATATTTTTAGTGAGTTAACTAAAATTGTTAAAATTTATGATGCAATAAAATTGTAAAGAATGATATATACAATTCCATTATAGAAATTATGCCGAATACCATGGGAAGTCTACCTGCTATAGCTTCGTTTATTATAAAAGGAATTTCTTAAGAACTGGTATTTTTATCCAAAAAGAACTTGATGATCTGATTTTTTTAATGATCACTAAGGAACGCAGGCTTTCTACATGTAACACGAAATGTTTATTAAGTATACACCATTTAATAGAGACGTCACCATTTACCGGTGAAAAGCCTAGAACTTAGACCTTTACTTGGCACTCAGGGCTAATGAGCAGTGAGAGTTCTTTATCATGTTTTCATATCGTGACACAGGGTCTCAGTAGTCAAGGTGTCGTCCGAAGTACTCGGAACTTTCACTTCAAAATTGAATGCCGACTGTTTGGAAAGAGAAAAGCTGCTACCTATTTTTTTTTATATCGACCTAGGTTAGTTTGTGACTGAGCTTAGGAATACATGACCTTTCGATCACGAAGCCAGCGGTCTACATATTGAGCCACCCTGAAACGCCCCGTTCTGGTACACAAATAATTATATTTTGAATTTTACATGGGCAGTATAGGAGCTTATGCCGACTTCAATTTAAAGTCAATATTTGTGTTTGTGCTAAATTAAAAATAAAAGAGAATGAAATCGTCTTCAAAAGGTTAAGCTGATTTTAACTATATTTTAATTGAAATAAATGAGCGGATATTAAGGGCAATAAGTCTAACCTTAGTAAGAGAATATGGCACTTTTCTCCATCCAAATGGCAAAATAAAAAAAATAAGACATATCAAATAAATATTTAATATTAAATAAATTTATTATATTTCTGCTGAATTTTTCCTATATGAAAATTAGGTACTAAAATGTAAAATATCCCCTTGAAATCACTGTGAATGGACTTATCCCCATGCGTAAGTCAACTGAGCGAATCCCTGCTTTGGAAGCTACATGTACATGTAGTTCCCAGTTATCTTTAATTCTCTAGATTTTCCTTTTTTTATCGGTATAATATGTTTATGGACTAATCACCGTGCATTTCTCAAGTGAGCTAATCCTTGTTCCGAAAGCTAATTTCCCATCTTCGGTAATTCTATTTTATGAGGGTTTTTTTAACTTATGTATCAGTACACTAAAACAGTTGAAAAGTATAACATTGAGGGAGTAAGCACGATTCCAGTTCCCCTCCACCAGGTCTATTTCACTCGGCTGCACCTCGGGAAATACATGTAGTCCTGATCTTGGGGAACTGAAATCTTGCTATCTCCCTCATTGATTTATTAAGGTCCTCTGTCTTCACGTAAGGCCCTATAGTGATTCCACTATTTCCTTTTATTACTATTTTTCCCAAAAAAAATTTTGCAGACGGTTTTTTAAAAACTATTCAGTGGATTTCAGCGAAACTTTCAGGAATTATGCGTCATCGTATGAACATTGTTCATCACAAGAAAATTTTTGAATACTTACCTTCAGTTTTAAGTTATTTATAATTTTCTGCTTTTAAAAATGAAATTTAGTCTCCCTTTCTTTCAAAAAATGGCTTAAGATATTAACTTGAGATTTATTAGAGATGATAGATGATGACTTTTGAATAAGCGGAATCATCTTTCCGTGCGTCATCAGTACTTCCTGTCGCCACCGGAAACGAATTTTAAAAAATGAAGTTTTCAACTCTATTTATTCTCCAGTATTTTTCTTTGATGTTACATGTAATACAGTTAATAGTGACCCTCGTCGGAATGCCTAATATTTAATTTATTTTAAGATTGATCAGTCCACACTCTCAGTATTAGCATTTCTAAATTTCAAGCGGCTTCATAATTTACGCCGCAGATCATATTTACGGGGTCAGCTAAGCGTTTGGTTGAATGAAACTTATGTACCATTAAGAGCAAAGAAATCAGAAGCAATTATTGGGTTGTCACGTTGAAATTACCTTGCAAGTCTGAATCGAATTAGAGTTTTAATCCAAGGTTTCTTCAAAGGTTTCTTCTACTATAATTGCTTTTGTCTCAAAGAAGAATACAACATGACCCCAAGTGGAAATACGATTACTATAACCTTTTGATTTGAACCACGGAAAAACTGTTCCAAAAACATAGTTATAAATGATAGTTTTTCAAGAAACTGGCCTGACTAAAGCAATCAATATTTTAGTAAGTATTGCGTGGCTATAGTTTATTTTCCAGGCGAGTTTGTATAATTAAATGATTAGAAAAGACAAAAATAGGAAAATCATCATTTATTCGCAATTTAAAATTTAAAGCGGTGATCCTTATCGCTTCAAATGGTTAGCATGTTTGATTTTCAATAAAAGTAAAAAAAGCGCGTTGGATTTTCGAGCTGGTGACCCGGTTTGATATCCCGTGTGACTGAATTCTTTTATCACTCTTTGAGTTCGATTTCACGTTTTTTTTTCTTTTCAGAATCGGACGGATGACCTCTCGTTGCTAGCAAGAAGTTTGTTTCTAGTTGTTATTATTATTTTAGCTGTATAATATTTCCTATGATGCACCCTGTGAAAACATGTAAAACCTGAGCTCTTTGTATTTAAGTGTGAAGATTGATAATAAAGTATGCTAATTTATATACAAAGGGGCGACATTGAAATATAATCTCTCTATATAAATGATACTGCTTAATATTCAACATAAATGTTTACTCTTTAAAAGATGTTTCAGTTTTAACGTATCAAAAATATATCCAAATAAGCGCATGCCTACTCCTTTCATGAGAAAGGCAGTATATATATATAAAGATAAAAAAATTAAATATTTCAGTTAGCTTCTGTTGTGGTTTCTTTCCTATTATGTATTCTACTGACCATAAGGTCACATCTTTCAGAAAACTGAGAGAGTAAATGCAGTATTGATTAATTATTCTAAATCAAAGAAAAACATCGTAAATTTCAACGATGCAAAAGAGATTTCTTTTTTCTCAGGATTACAACTGACAACAAATGCCAAGGAGGGAAGGTCGAGGTAAGTAACATATTTAAATAAAATTTGAGGTGTGGTTAAACCATTGACAATGTCATGTTATCGCTTAATACTTTTCTTAACTTTTGACATGCAATTATATTTATAGCTTTCAGGTTGATTTGAATCCAAAAATATTTTATTTTAAACAGGTACTTTAAACAGGTACATTGTGGTGAAAACAATAATAACTATTTGATCTTACATAATTATTATAAGCCTTGAACCGTCGTATTGTATAATTGGAGTATCTTTTCTCTTCCAGGTGTCTCATTGTGAAATCTGCTACTTGTATTTTATCGTTAAGTTCCGGCCAATATTGGGCACATTTGTTCTAAAGAAAAAGACATATAAATTTCAGATACCTACTCCTGTGATTTTTGTCTCAACGGGTACAAACAATCACTGAAACTTGAAATATTTTTATAAGAATAATTGAACGCAAACTATAAACAGTTTTTTTTTTTAGATTTACGATTATCGACCTTGCACAAAAAGACACAAATCAACACTTAAAACTAGAATTGATTGATTTTATATTAACTTTACTCTCGAGAACTTTGAACCCAGAAGACAGAAATAAAGTATACATTAGTCATGCCATAATAGTGAAAGCATACCTTTCCCCCTTCTTTAAGATTGGTCAAACAAACGATGACAGAGATATCCTCTTGCCACACCATACGCCAGAAGTCACCAATCGTCTTTGGTTTGGGACCTAGAATTTTATTTAATAGATAAAGACAAAAAGACGGTTGTTTGATTACAACATCTTTTCCTTGAATTTAAAAATCATTAAAAAATCTAAAATACCACTTTACTCACATACCTTGGGTTGCGATGTATGTTCGTTCACTATGTATATTCTGTTTTCAAATGTTAACGAAAAATTAAAATATGTCAAAATTAAGATCAAAATTTCTTTTCACACAACAAATAGTGAAATATGTGTATACAAATTTAACGAAAACAAATGAGAAAATAAAATCATGTTTGCTCTCCGTGAAGTCAAAACTATGTTTTCAATTTAAGGACATACGCAACGACAACAAAGGTTTGAACTAATTTAATACACATATACATGTACCTTGTATAATTTAAACTTTCCAATTATCGAGGGACCTTTCTGAGATTTTAGGATATCTTCTCCAAATAAAATTCATGTCAAATTCCTGCATAAACTTTATTATTAATATTTTTGTCAAATGCAAAAACCAGAAGGAGTTTTATCATTTTTAACAAGTTAAAATTTCTTTAATACGAGTAAATATGACTTGACTTTTCCATGTTAGAACGTCTCATGGTAATATGATTTTATATTAAGAACATTGTAGAAAATCATCAGTTGGAAGGTACATGTATTGTACATTTATACTTTGTATGTTAGCTACTTAATATTTCCTTATAATTAATCTTTATCCATATTCTGAGCACTCACCTCGATATAATTTGCATTGATATAATCTCCTTCATTTTCCTTTTTCAAAACAACCCGAGAATGGTCGACTAGAGAAATAAAAACATATGTTATTAAAACATTGGTTATCATAGGTTTCTTTTTCAATTTGAAAAAAATATATACTTACAAGGAAAAGTAGTCGTGTATCTATTTTTTGGTTTATTTTCTTGCTTTTTTGCTTCTTCGCACGGATATAGTTCACCTTTTGGAATTTCCTTTCGAATAAACAAAAGAGTTAAATTATACTATTTAAACTGAATTCAAAATCATAATCAATTATATTGCTACATTTTTGATATCTTATAAAAAGTGCTTGTAGGATTTTATCATCATGCATTGGAACAATCGATTGTTTTCTAAACATTTTTTTCTCAACATATACATCCTTTATGATGGACAACTGTAGTCAATTAATAGGAATAATCTTAGTGTTAAGCCTGTAGCAATACTTCTAAAAATTTATAATATTGGTTTTCCGATTATTTTACCTTCCTATCCTTAAATAATACAGCTGTGTCAAATAATGCTTAACTTTCAAAACGATCAGTTTTTTATATTTTCTAAAAACAAATAATAGAGCTGCTATTCATAACTGTACCGTCATATGAATTTGACATATCATTACTTAATATGACGAAGTGTTTAATTTTCATGCCATTTCGTATTACTAAATATGAAAAATAACATAAAATAAATATAGCATTTTGATTGTGTTCAATCCCAAGATATATATACATGTACGTAAGAGAAAACACATCTACATATCTGGGGATTTGATCTCATCAGATGACTATATTTGTTTCGTACATTTACTTGAATAACTGATTGCTAAAATATATAAATATACTTTAAAAATCTTTACTCTCATACATGATACTCATGCTTAAATCCAGCATTCTCCATAGCAGACATTTTGATTATGATCGATTTTAAATTCCTCACTGGGATAGTTTTATTTGTAGGACGACCTTTTTTAGCAGTTTCATGCAAATTGCCTGACTGTTTTCCGATTCTGAGAACATCATCATCCTTTTCATTGTTGCATGCTTAAATAAAACAAAAAGTATTAAACATTTATACATATATTCCTAATACATGTATTTTCTTTTATTCTTTATGAGAAAGAAAGATAATCCCATTATCATCTATTCATTTTTTTGAAAAAGAAGAAATGAATTTTCTGCAGTACGGGTCCTATAATAAAATACGTGTAATTTATTTGAATCTAAGAATTTTTAATAAATGCAACCCATTTCTCATTCTTTATGTAATATTTTAGAGATCTTAAATTCCAGATTATTTTGTCCAAGGCATAATGATTGCGTTCTCCATACAAAACACAGGAATATATGTAAGCAGTTGAAAAATCTTTTTTTCAGACGGGCTACAACATATATCCTAGATATGAACCATCAGACTAACTTAATAATACAATAAATGCTTAATAAAGTTATTGGGTGTTTGTTAAATTAAAATAAATCTTGTTAAAGCTAAATACAAAATAAAATATCTGTTATAATCAAATTAAGAATGACGTTTTCTCAGGTTTCAGAAATCAGAGAGGAAATTTTATAAAGTATAATATATTAAATCAAAAATTGTTAAAAATGGATAAAATAAGTTTTATCTCAATATTAATTTAAACATTTAATATGTAAGTACTTGAAGAAAATATACAGATACAAAACTTAATGTATGACTATGCAGAGGAAATTCGGATTAAATTCTAAATTTTTAATTTTTGTCAAAATTTTTATTTCTTGCAATTCTAATCACAAAGTAAAGGTTACATGTATTTTAAGACATCATTTTGCAAATTTTAAATGTACAAAAATGTACAAAAACCACTGCAGTCAACATATCTCAATAATTTGACCCCATATAATATTAATACCATGAAAATAAGGGTAACAAAAGTAACCTGAGGCTATCAATAATTTAGAGTTCTTATCAGTCAGATTTTTGCAATATTTGATTAAAAATCGGGAAAAACAGAAATATGACAGAGGAAATTGGACTTTAATAATTATCACGTTTATGGCCCAAACTCTACTCATTTCCTTATAAGACGCAACTCTGTTCCATTGCTATAATATTTAATTATTTAAAAAGTTTTTTTTGCTTGTAATATTTTGTAAGTGAAGAAAAATATGGTCATAGTGTGAAAAATTGAGGTATTTCCCGAGAAATACTCAGGGGCCCCTAGCATGAAAACGAGGTCATTGACCTAGTTATTTGAAATTGAAATTTAACACAAAAATCAAAGGTGTACAGTGTGCAATAGGTGGTTTTTCGTTCTTATCAGTGGAATTTTTAGTCATCTGAGTAAAAGTATACCTTAAGCAATTGATACAAATAAAGATAACTTGATGGAAATGAAAGCTAAGTACTGATAAGATAAATAAATAGTTTTATGTGATGAGGTACCTCTCTTTACATGTAATTCCATAGAAGAAAACGTCTTTTTTCCTGATATTTCAAAATACTTCGCCATTACTCTCCACTTGAACCTTCATAAACATATTTAATTTCATATAAAATATAATCAGAAACTTTAAGAAATCGGGGTACTCAAGTTTCTGGTCAATATAAATTAAAGAAGTCATTTTGTAACAACTATTATAACAAGTATCTCCATTTTCTTTAGATTGACGAAGTTAAATTTAAGATTTATTATATGATTTAAGAAATGTCATAAAATTATATGATCTACAATTGAAAAAAAAAACATGGAAGATTACCTTATGAAAATGACGGCTATGACAACAATGAGTATCACTGCCAATGCTCCCAGAATGCCACCCACAGTTAACGTGTTTTCAGATGTTGATTCAGAAACCATTATTTGAGAGTCTTTTAGTCCTTGAAAAGAATTTCTCTGAGTTATTGATTTGATAAATGCAAAATAAAAGTCTAAATATTTAGTGAAACCTTTTCATTCGACATGATACTTGGAACAATGTTTTTTTGAAATAGATAAGATGCTAAAAAGCAATTGCAAGTGTGAAGAAATAAAGAAAAAAGTATATTTCTTTGTTTTAAGTGCCGTTCCAGAATGTTGAGAAATTTTCACTTATAATGAGGCTCCACGACTAGCCGGTGCAGGACAGCAAATAAAGATCTCTAGATTTTGGGCTATTGATTGGCAAAGGACAGTTGTAATATTGTTCCTGCAGAATGTTTGTAAAGATTGATCTATTGTACAGTAGTGTTTAAAATATTATAAGGCTTACATGTAAAAACACAAAAGGATATTGCAGATAGGTTTTGAAGCAAGCCCCAAGCAAAGAATTTATTTTTTCATTTCAATGAGTGAACCTACAGTCTTGCTATGATCAAACTACATTATCGTGACAAGAAAACAAATGACAAAGAATTCTTTTTTTTAATTACCTTGATTTAAAAAAAATGTAGAAAAATTGTTTCATGATTTTTTTGTCATTAAGAAAGATGGTCATACATCGTATGGACAAACATTGTTACTATGTTACTAAATGCATCATTTCAAGAGAATTATGCAACTAACCATGATTGCAGGACCCATCAATGTGATTACAGGAAATGTTGCAATTTGAAGGGCAAACACTAGAGCAATTTGTTCCAAAATATCCTTTTTTGCATGCTGAAAAGATGGATAGAGTATTAAGTACCGTTTGAAATAATAATACTTGTAATAGTATAATATTTCGATGCCAATTTATTGCTTAGATATCCTTAAACGATTTTTTACCGTTTTGGCACTGAAGTCCATAGTAACCATCTACACATCCGTCTATACAGACGCCATTTGTATGAAGGCACTTTTTTCCTACGCAGGTTTCATTGCACTTTTCAAGACACTCTTTCCCAAAGCGTCCATGACTACATGCTGTTTAAAACTTGCATATTGATTTCAAAAGCAAAATAAAAACAGGCACACAAACACACATTATAAGACTGTTGACTTACTCTTATTACAAAACTCCCCTAAATACCCAGGGCTGCAACCTTGATCACAATGTCCAGATTCTCTATTGCAGATAGCGTTATTCATACAGTGTCCACTGCAGTTATGAATACAACCTGAGCCAAAGGTTCCATCTTTACATTCTGTGAAAATTTTAATCAGAAATGTTCATCAACAAAATGACACAACACTCATCGGACGATTACATCTTTGCTTCGACGAACAGTCATTTCTTACAATGTTTATTGCTTAATCAGAAAATCAAAACAAGAGCCCAACGGGCCTTATAGGACACCTGAGTATCAAGAAACAATGGAGGCGTATGAAAATATCTCCTTCTTCCTCTCAAAATTTTTATAGAACTATGAATTTCGTTATAATTTTTACACAATCAAAGACTAAAAGAATTTTTTAGTTGTAAACTAAATTAGTAATAAAGGACTAAAATCTTAGGATATATCAAATAAATATGAATTTCCAAACAAACTACAATGTAAGCTTTTAAAAGTTTCGACACCAAGTACAGATCTGAGGCAAAAATCCATGGAAAGTGTTTTTACTCTCTTACTTAACGGTCAAAACTTTTTGTTTTTGTATCATTTTGTATCTCTATATGACTACTTAACCAAATGTGAAAATAAGATAAAGCTAAATATAGGGCGCATATAAAAATAACTTAAAATATCCTAAAAAAATTAAGAAAAACGGAGAAAATTCGGATAAGCCAAAATCCATTTTTGTTAAACTATTTGTGACTTTTTTTATGCGCCCGAATTTATTCGGGGCGTATATTGTTTTTGTCTTGTCTGCCTGTTTGTCTGTTTGTCTGCCTGTTTGTCTGTGGTCAACTTTAACCTTCGCCATAACTTTTGAACTGTGAGAGATAGAGACTTCGTATTTGGTATGCATACTCCACTAATTAAGCACTTTCAATTGACACCAAGGTCAATGACCTTGTGACGTTGACTGTGACATAAACGCTAAAAATAGCTTTCTCGAACTTTCGCCATAACCTTTGACACATGAGAGATAGAGACTTCATATTTGGTATGCTTACTACACTAATTAAGCACTTTCAACTGACACCAAGGTCAATGACCTAGTGACCTTGACTGTGACCTATTTGCTAAAAATTGCATTTTAGAACTTTGTTGCCACCGGGCGCATAGTGTTTCATAAACACATCTTGTTTAATATCATCTTATAGACCCTGTATAGTAATATCTTTTTATGCAAAAAGAAAAACATTTAATCTTTTAAAATAGAAGACACTATATCATGATTGGATGCTGTTATTTTTATTCTTAATTACAAGAGAAAAGGTAATGACCTTGACCTGACCTTGACTCTACTATAAAAAGGTCAAAACTAATCTTCCTAATACCATCACTTGATATATTTTCTTCATTGTTCTGTGAAAATTTCATTAATTTTTAAATACAAGAAGTACAGTTTTGAGTGAGAAGAATCCTACCGTAATAAGTTTATTTAAAAATCAGTAGAAGAGAAGAAGATTTTCAAGAAAATGATGCATTTTCACCATATAGATAAATAAAGCCCCGCCCTAACACTAGAATCCCTGACCTTGGGGCCATAAAATTCACAATTTTGGAAGGGGCACTCTTGCTCATCACAACTATGTACTTAACTAGTTTACTTAATACCCAGGAGCAGAGAAGAAGATTTCAAAAGAAATAATGTATTTTCACTATATATTCTATATAGCCCAGCCCTAGCACTAGAACCCCTGACCCTTGGGTAATGAATTTTAAAATTTTGGTAGAGGGCCCAATGCTGATTACAAGCATGCCAACAGCTTAACTACTTGGTGTCCAGGAGTAACGAAGAAGATTTATCAAAATTGCATTTATTTTAGTGGTTTTGGCCCCATCCCTCAGTCCCCAGGGTGGCAGAGACCATGGAATTCAGAATTTTTGTTTCCATTCACCCATACAGGCTTTCAACCAAAATTGACTGAAATTGGTTGAGTGGTTGCAGAGAAGAAACTGAAAATATTCAAATGTTAACACACGACGAACGAAGACAGATAGAAATAGGTCACCTGAGTTTACTCATTTGACCTAAATAATCAGGTATTTTAAAGCAAATTCTTCATTTCATATAAATTTACGTTTATCACACGAAATCCCCATCCATCCATTTGCACAACCGCCATCACATTGACCCGTCACGTGGTTACATGAAATATTCATCAGGCACTGACCTGAACACTTGCTTTTACAGGCAGGTCCATGCTGTCCCCATGAACATTCTATTAATAAGAAACAAATCAACCAACTAAATGACACTATCATCATCATAAAAACAAACCATATCATACTGGAAATTGAAAATTGCACCTTTTGTACACATGTCTCCCGTCCATCCAGGATTACATCCCAAACAATTTCCATTTAAAATATTGCATTTCTTTTCCTTACAGTTATATGGACAATGTTGATTACATTGGTTTCCATAAACTTCTAAGCTGGAACATCCTAAGTGATAAAAAGAAGTACATGCATTTTTTTTTCAATACTCTTTAGTTGATGTGAAAGTGATTTAAAATGCCAAAAAATTAATAGCAAAATAAAGCAAAAATAAAATTTTTTGCCCTTTCTGAATACAAAACTTTGCTTAATATTAGTTTAGCACTGAAACAGAAAACTTCATCTGACCTTTTTTTTTTGTCCCCCGCCTTCGCGAAAGCGAGGGAACATTAAATCTCATTCGTCCGTCCGTCTGTCTGTCCGTCAGTCTGTCTAGCTGTCCGTTCGTCACAAAAACTTTAACCTTGCCCATAACTTTTGATTAAGTGGAACTATGACTTTCATATTTCATATGTGTTTTCCTTGTGACAAGTCCTTTCTTTGGGTACCACCAAATTTGACCTTTTGACCTTGACCTTGGAGTTTGACCCACTTTTACACAAAAATTCGAGCATTTTATTTTGGGCCTAACTTTTGAATGGTAGGTACTAGGACTTTCATATTTCGCACATGTATTCTTTGTAGCAAGACCCTATATCGAATACCAACAACTTTTACCTTTTGACTTTGACCTTGGAGATTTCCGTACATATGAAAAAAACTTTAATCTTGACAATATCTTTTGAATGGTAAGGGCTAGGGCTTTCATACATCATATATATAATTCTTGTGAGAAGACCTTTCATTGAATACCTAGAACTTTTCCCCTTGGACCTTGACCTTGGAGTTTGACCTACTTTTCAAAAACGTTTACCTTGGGCACAACTTTTGAAGAGTAGATACCAGGACTTTCATATTTCACATATGTATTTTTTGTGGCAAGACCTTTCATTTGATACCAGCAACCTTGACCTTTTGATCTTGACCTTTTTTGTACTTAAGAGAAAACTTTAACCTTGACCATAACTTTTGAATGGTAACGGCTAGGGCTTTCATACTTCAAATATGTAATCCTTTTGAGAAGACTTTTCATCAGATACCAAGAACGTTAACCCTTTGACCTTGACCTTGGAGTTCAGTGATAATTTCTAGATTGATGACTTATGATAGGGCGTTCATATTAGACACAAAATATCATAAAAAATGACATCTCACCCAAAAAGACAGCGAAAGCGGGGGACCACAATTCTTTGAATTTGCTTGTTTAATTCTAGTAACAAAAACGCATACATGCACATAAAATATAATTATTGCTAGGTCTTTTTTCTCTTTATTTTCCAATTCTACCTTTTATTTCATATTTTATTTTTTAAATTTAGTTTGAAGAGGACTGCGTGCCCAATTTGAAGAAAGCAAAATAATTGCTTTTGAAAACATTTCTTTTATTTCTCAGAAGAACCTTTAACAAACATATTGTTTGTTTTGAAGTTCATCCCGGTAACGATTTTTATGTACATTTATGACTAAAAGGCTGTATTTTTGTTTTAAAGAAAATGAACGTTTCACAAATGCGAATTGTAAGCTAAAATTATGTATCATAAAGGGATTTCAACGGCCTCGTTTAAAATCAAAATTACGAAAATTCTGTACATGTTAATGGTAGTTGGATTGTCTTTGTCAACTTTTTTAAATTAATTTTTTTCAGATAAAATTTGTAGGCCTTTGTTTAGTTTTACTATTAGTTTACAATTTAATTATGGAATGTTCCATCAAAACATAGGACCTACAGTGGATGTGGCCGGAAAACAGGGGATGCTTACTACGACTCTGTAATTTCCAGGAGTCCGTACCTTTTTTATCCTTTTCGGAAATATGTATTGATTACAAAGATATGATTTTTACTCAAAGAAATATTAGTGTTCAATATCTTTTTGCGCCATCATTTTCTTTCATTCAACTTACATTTAAGTTGTAGTATGCTATTTTAAAACAAGAGGCCCATTGCCCACATCGCTCACCTGAGCGCTGTGGCTTGGAAAAAGTAGAAATTGGTTTATTATTGAAAAGTTTATATCCAAAAGTAGTCCCATGACCAATTACTGTAAACTGTAAACCAACTTTTATCCGCGACGACTTTATTTCGCGATTTACCAGAGGTAAACTAGTTCGCTACGATTAAATTTCACCATCAAGCCTTTTTTGATCTGTTATTAATAGACACAGAGACTTTCAGGACTAATTCGCGGCGAGAAATATTCGTGATGTCGAGGCTCTCGCGAACCTCGCGAAAATTTCTCGCACGCGAATAAAAGTTGGTTTACAGTATAGCTTTGCTATTCTTGAAAAGATGATTTTTAACAAAATTTTCCTATTTATGTCAAACGTGTTGGGGATACAGCCCATTAGATAAACTTGTGCTTTATCAATGGGTAGATGCTTTATCAATAGCACTTCTGGTTTTGACACGATCCCTCGCTTAAAGATTTTATTTTATTGAAACTTTTATTTGTGAAAATCATTGCCCTAATAGATGAATGATGAAGAGCGATAATACCGTTAAAAGCAAGATAAAGACTCGTATATGTCAAAGAAGCGTTTTATCATTGGCTAGAAGACAGATTTTACCCCCCCCCCTTTTTTTAAAAATAATTTCGGAGAAAGTAAAGCCTAGCAGTTAAGTTGTGTTATACTATTCCTTTAACATCTTCAATAATTCTTGCTACTACCTATGCCTACCAAGTAATGAAGGTGTAACTAACCATGGATAAGAGTTACTTTTCACGATTCCATGGTCCTTATAACTTTCAGTCAGAAGTTTGTTTGATGTAAAGCTCCAGCAATTGTCACATATTGTTTTCAAAGATGCAGAAAGCAAAAGTTCTAAATTTTGATCACGATCTACCGTGGAACTTTCTTTCGAGGCATGTGAACATCAACGGAGCTACTTCATCAAGTAATACGTCATCAATTTGAATTACAAATCAAATATGAAGTTTAGCATGGAAAGTCTCAAGTTTTGTTAAAACGAAAGTCGCATCAGATAAATAGAACATCTATAACTGTTTGATTTTATATTGGCTTTATCCAGCTCAGTGAAATGGTGTATATTCGCTATGCAAGCCTTGCGAATATATACACCATTTCAACTCGTTGGATAAAGCTAATATCAAATCACACAATACAGATATCATCTATATATTTCTATGTAAAACTGTGGTCGGCCATTTTGGACCCGCCCTACCCCGAGGGTCATGATTTGAATAAACTTGAATTTACACTACCTGAGGATGCTTCCATATAAATATGATAAATTATGGCTTTGCTATTCTTGAGAAGATTTAAAAGAATTTTCCTACATATTTCTATGTAAAACTTTGGTCGGCCATTGTGGCCCCGCCCTACCCCCCCCCCCCCCCCCCCCCCCCCCACCGGGGGAGTCATGATTTGAAAAAAATGGAATCCACACTACCTGAGGATGTTTCCCCATAAGTTTCGTCTTTCTCGGCACAGTGGTTCTTGAGAAGAAGATTTCTTAAACATCCCACTAAATTTTCCTTAATTCCCAATTATCTCTCCTTGAAGGAGGGCGTGGCCCTTCATTTGAACAAACTTGAATCCCCTTTACCGAAGGATAGTTTATGGCAAGTTTGGTTGAAAGTAGCCCAGCAGTTCTTTAGAAGAAGTCGAAAATGTGAAAGGTGTACAGACAGACAGCTAGGCAGACGGACGCCGGACAAAATATGATCACAAAAGCTCACTTGAGCCTGCGGCTCAGTTGAGCTAATGAACTTTTAGATATTTCTGAAAAAGCATATCATTCTGATAGTATTTTGGGCCGTTACATCAAACGTAGCATAATAGATTCAAAATGATATAAATTTATTTTTAAAAATGCTTCAAAACCTTGAATTTCCACATCACATAACTGCGTGTAGATCGGATTTTGATATCCTTCAGGATAGGTAACTCCGTCCAGTCTTTCGTTGTAATAGATGACGTAGCGACCATATCCAATACACGTTGTATTGAATTCCAAGGGAGGTAACGGAAGTGTGTTATTGTAACAAAGATGGCCGTCTTCTTTCTGAGGAGTGTCGGAAATATAAAGGGAAAATCCAGCAAAACGCCCTCTTTGTCTCAACTCTGAAGCAAAATTAATGTTTATTTAATTTCTTTTTCATTCATTTGTTTTCATTGAAATTCAAGCTACAAATACGTCTTTGGAAATATTAATATTCTTTTAATAATAATTTTATATTAATCAAAAACAAATTATTACACATATACTGGTAAATAGGTCTTTTTGAACTTCACGATATTTGTTTTTACTGTGTCAGAGAGAGTGAGAGAAAGAAAGAGAAAGAGAGAGAGCACTGTTTTAAAAACTGCCTATACAGATCATTGTTGGGTCCATGCAATAAGTACTATATAGATGGATTGAATCGACCAACGCAAGTTTTTCTTCGTATCCCGCATTCTTTTAAATGTTGACTATGTTGAAGAGTTTACTTTTAGCATCACTCGAGGTCAAACATCAAACATGGTATACGTAAAACATATTGATTCAAAATTGAAGATATCTCAAACTCGCATCATTTTATTCATAATTACGCCATCTCCTGACCGACCAGCTTAAAATGCCCGACTTTTTAAATCTCAAGGAAGCAATTGTTTTCTATGTAATCCCATCAACATATACAACTCGACCAAGTGCTTTAAGTTTCCAAATTTATTTTCATGTTAAAAAGTATCCGTTATCAATAACCTTTGTAAATTCATTAATATAGTTAATAAGAGAGTCACCCTTTCAGGTTAAAATATATAATACAAATCCTAAAGTTATGACTCTGAACATTATTTAATCCAAAACATTAAAAATCAAATAGTTAAACTATGTAAATCTATTGGGTTTATTATTGAGAGAGTTGGTTGTTTGATTTATAAAACTGTCATTTTCCATCGCTTGTTTTATTTTCTCAGGCATGCTGTATTGTATTGCATTGAACATATTTCATGTTTGTATCTTCTCTATACTGTAGTGCAGTTTACGAGAATAGACTATTGAATTGAATTGGAAAGTTTGTAGATCACAAAATTTTCGTGACACATTATTTTCGCAAGATAGTTATTGACTCTTGATTAGCTAGACAAAATTTTAACGAATAGTGGTTATTGCTCTATTTGATCTCTATGAATATTACTATACTCGAGAGTTTAATTTTCGCAGGCACACTGTGTCGCATAGTTATGCGAAAATAAAGTTCTCGTGAATGAAGAGTATATAGGAATTATATTTTAAAAAATTGACACTGAAAGTGAAATTTTCTGAGAAAAAAATCTACCGATCAATCCAACATTTTCACACCAAGTCTTGGGGGGTCAAAAATATTTTAAAGTTGGCTGAACGATCATAATTAAATTTATATGTTTTCATGATGTTCACTGACATGCCCTTTTAAAATATGTTATTTTGTATGCTATTTTGAAATACTAGTATTAAAAGTAACACAATGAGTCAAACCAATGTGTTTCTTTTAAGATATCTATCGCATACAGAGATTGACTTATGACAATTATGAGTATATAGCTAAGATATGACAATTAAACTGCAAGAAAAGACTGAACAATATAAGTGCCGGAAAAGCAAAGGTTGTATCTACTGTTTCGTTTTTTTCGTGCATGTAAAGGTCACGTCACTTTTATTTTTAGCTCAAAGTTGTAAACAGCATTCAACTGGAGCATGCAAAGGTGAGAACTATGTTTTGACAGCTTTCTAAAAAGATTGCATCAAAATGTTTTTGGTCTTCTTACATTCATTTTTTGGTACTTGAGACCATGGTAGCTATGGAAACTTATTCATTTTTTCTGCGCACACTTACAATAGGGAAGAAGAAGTATATAGCAATATTTCGTTTTGGGGCATACTGAAATTATTTTTACTTGTATTTGTCACCTTAAAATTAGAATTTTTAGGTTCTGAAACCGGTAATTTTCTGTAACCCAATACTTTTAGGAACTGAACAAAATTAACACGGGTCATGCAAAAATTATACTTTTGTCAATTTTCCCCTTTGTGCGTCACGATGTCTCTTAATTTAAAGAAGACAAATCTTTTAGAAAAACCAAAAGTTTGTCGAAATTAACACTAGTCCCAATTCTTTCAATTCAATTTAAATCCTCATGTATTGATCAAATTTAAATCAACTATCAAACATATCAACTATTACTCTTCCCTGGGAAAATAGATTGATTGTGTGCTGTTTAACGCCGCTTCGAGAATGTTTCACTCCTAAAGAAGTATCACCATATACAGATAAATTCTTCAAATTTGATCTTTACTAGACACTCAGGGCCGTTAGAAGTGAGGGATCTTTATCGTGGCAATGCCCACGGCGACATTGGGCCTCAATTTTTAAAGGCATCGCAACTTTCACATTAATGTATCGAGTGCTTTGCAGATAAATAATTGCTACCTTTTTTATCGACTGAGATCAGTTGCAGCCTTGTTTTGAACACACCATCTTCCTATCACTAGTTATATACGGTTTCAATGGGAACATATATTTTTAAGATATTTAAGTAATGAAATTTTAATATTTTGAATATCTATTTTAGAATAAATCTTATCTTAAAAAGAGATTCACTCTCAAAACACCATGCAAAAAATGATTGTTTTAAAGAAAAAAAATTTCAGTAGTTATATTTTTATAGCTGTAATTAAAAGAAACAAAAAACCTACAAACAAATTATTATGCTGACGGAAATCTATTCAGACAAACTCTAAGCAAGTTTTATATTATAATGAATCATACCGTAAGATGAGTAGTTTTCATATTGTATTTTGATGCTGTAAATGCTCCGATATTCACCAAGATCCACTCTCCACCATGATGTTTTGTGCGGAGAGCTTTTACCTATGGCATAGGTCTTCGTACATGTTTTGTTTTGTTTGTCAATTGCCGTGTATGCATTGCATAAGTACGTGCAAGGATATGCAATGGACATTTCAGCAGTTTTATCTTCCGATAAATTGTCTATGAAAAACGAAAAGTGATGTATTAATAGGACAAAGTCATGGTGATAATTATCCGATAAGAAGATATGAAAAAATACTTTAAAATAAGATAAAATCATATAATCATACATATGTACAACTTTCGGGGATTGAACAGAATTTGAGCATAAAACACTTTCTACGAAAGTCACTAAAATAATTTATTTCACAAGTTTTGCTTTTAAAAAAAAGCTTAGAGAGTCAGCCAGTGGATTTTTCTTCTCTGTGATGTTTTGAGGAATACATGTACTACGGTACTGAAAAAAATGCATTATACCGGTATTGCATGTGTTGTCTCTTAGTCAAAAGACAGATATAATGTAATAAAAATTTAAGTTCAATCTCACAAAACATAATATTCCATGAAATTATAAACCAATCTCATCGGATCTAAAGGCGTTTAATTTATGGGGATGGGGGACATGGCAGTTTTAACAATCCCGCGGCCACCAAACGGAACCCCGTAAGACTCACTATCACCCTGTTAAAGTTCGTCATGTTGCAGGTTGAATCACTCAGTGCTACTGTATTTAGACAACAAAGACACCCTTGCCCCTGCGATAAAGTAACAGCCATACTGAACCTCTAATTGAGAATATCAATAAAGGGCCTCTTAAATACATGTAACCAGTACGTACATTTTCTAGTACTTCTAGATTAGAAGAATTTCATTAAAACAGGTAACATGTAAGCTTTGTTTAGCCTAATCTTTGCATAATTTAAGACATAGGTAAGTAGAATTGAAACAAAATAAGCAACACAATGACTGGTAAACAGATCATTCATTTATCAAACCTCTATAACGTAAGAAAACTATAAATCCCTAAATCTGATTACCACAACATGAATGGTCTCATTCACTAAACAAGCTAATTCAGAGAATCTGCGTCTCCCAATTAGGAAAAAAAGCATGCGCAGATCTAAAAAAAAAAAAGGGGGGGGGGTCACGACGCCATATGGTGGATCTAGTTATGGTATAAAATTTGATTGTAAAACGCAAAAATATTTCTTTTGATATTGACTGGAAATGAAAGTTTTACATACACTCACACAGAGGTGTGAATTTATTACCTTGACCTTTGAACGTCAAAATAAATCTATAGGTGTATTCCTTTCAGCATATGTTAATTGTTGTGATATAAAATTTTATTTCTAAAGCTCATGGGCTTATCGAGATATTCCACGGACACAAAGGTGTTCAAACAAATATAAGTTTGATTTCATTTCCTTGACCATTGCCATTTTTACCTCAAAATCAAGAGGGGTTTTCCATAGTGAGTTCTTCACTATAAAAGCTCAAGGGCTTCTCTAAATATTTCAAGGAATTGAAAGTGTTACAGACAGAACTACAGACAGGGGCACGGAAGAACAGGCAGACTGAAATAAAATATCCTCCACTTTCAGCGGGGGACATTGCAAACGAGCAAGCTCAGCGAGTTGTGTTTATTCTCGAAGTACCCGTTGTATGCTTTAACAAGTCGGTTCCCTAAATTGCATCGGGATCGAAATGATGTAATGAAAACGAAAGTAAAACTAGTAAAAACTGAATAACTTCAAATCTCTATTAAACCAATGTTTATGTCGCATATTTAAATACATAAATATATACCTTCAACATACTTGACCAAGACCTTCAATTAACGCGTCAAACACTGTGCGATATGAATTCATACAATAGTATGCTTAACTGCGTAGAACACATTTCACAATCAGATGCGAACCAGTTTAATTACTGCGAACCAGGTTTTAAAAACTGTTTGAAACTGTGAAATAGGATTGTACAAAGCTTCTAGAAATAATTAAATAAGCATAAATGACTTTCTTATTTACGTTGAATTTAAATTTACAGGTCACCGTGGTGTAAAATGGGGATTTCTTTGTTTAATCTAGAATACTGAAATGAAATTAGCTAGAGTGATTTGCTGCAGAACTACCTCCCAGAATTCCAAAACGCGCAAGCGCATTTAAAGTTCTTCGTATCATAACTAGTCAGCCCACGGGCTGACTAATAACCTTTTTAGTCAGTTTACATTCAACTAAATGATGGATTTTTTTTTATGACAAAGTCATTGTATCGACCAAAGAAATTACAAAATTTTTACTTTTAACGAAACTGTTCTTATTTCATTAACTTCTTTGTCAACAGTTTACCATGTATTTGAAATTGTTTGTACATATACATGAGGCATGCTCTTACGTATCGATTCAACTGAGAGACATAAAATCCATACTATAGAAGTAAAGGAAGTTGGAGATTGAAAAGTTAAATTCATTTAGTTTATCATTTTACGTTGTTTTTGGGTTCCCATTTACGTCTTTTCAAGTTAAATATCCAAATACGATATTTCAAGCTCTGTTACAACGCACTTTGAAAAATTACACACTTTGAAAAATTCATGCCAAGAAATCTCGTCCGATTTCGACAGCGATGGAGTCAATAAAAGTGTAATTGATGCAAATCACCCATATTCCCAAAACGCCAGCAAGACAATTTACGGCAGCAGACTTCTGGGGGTGGATCCTAGGTTTTAAGCTTTCTTAGTTAAAGAAAAAATAAACTTCTACCCCAGGAAGTAGTACAAATACCCTAAAAAGTTACTGTCAAATATCTTTATTTACAAAATACGTAAAATGCCAGAGGCACTGGTACCAAAATTTATTTTTAAAAAAATATTGGACTGAAGAAAATAAGAAAAAACAGTTAAAAAAAATATTCACTTTTAAATGAAAATATATACATAGCCAATCGGGTAACCTCTACCCATTCAGTACTCGTCTCCATCTTGTTCAACCAGGAAATGATGTAAACTTCCGGAAATTTGGTACTCTTTTATCTATATTTCGACGCGGTGCTTCCACAACTACCCGATGTCAATTTATTTGTACTGAGAAAAAATACTTTGAAATTGAATTACGTAAAAAAAAATTGAAAGGCAGCTTATTTTATTGAAGAATTACTTTAATATAATTTATTTCATCCACCCCACCCGAAAAAGACAAGGGGGGGGGGGAGCAAAGGCTTCTAAATAACTAATATTCTTCCTATAATTTTAACCCAGTAAATTTTAAGATCCCTCCCTCAAAACTGCAGACATTAATTGCTTCCGCACGTCTCCCAGGGGAAGAATCACAGATTAATGTTAATTCGGCTTTTATTGAGTTTGCTATACGGAGAGAATGCTAAGGTTTTCTTGGCATGTTTTTCAAAGTGCGTTAAATTTGGGACCAAATCAACGCACTTTGAAAATATAAAATTTCTCTTCAAAGTGCGTTAATATCGACCAGATTAACACACTTTGAAAAAATGTGTATGGCTCGCTCAATATTCTGGTATGATAAATTAATGATTGAACCTTTTTGATAACTCTTTGGTGATAAGGTCATTTCAGGATGTGAAATTGTATAGCTTGGTCAATATTCTTGCGAATCTTAGGCATGAGAAATAAATGAACCCGTTGGATAACTTTTCGGTGATAAGGTCATTTAATGTACTTTACTGTACTTTTTTCCAATTTGCGTGCATTTTATATCAACTAGAATTTATTGAAAGTTTTCAACGTCCTAACAGTTATGCAAATGCAGTCGAGTATATTTGGGTGTTCTATAGGCATTGGAAAGGGGGCGGGCTTAGGCACGCAATTGTTTTGCAATGATATACATAATATAGACATTGAAAACCGGGGCTTACCTTTAAAGGGGGGGGTGTCCGCTTTCAATTTCCTACCGACGGCTATGTACAATGTATATGGAAAATAAGAGTTGGGCTGAGAGACCTAGCCCTTCTTCTTGTTTTTTTTTTCAATGAAGGTAAATCAATACATGAAAATTAAAAACTTTTTCGAAAGATATATAATTAATTATTACAAATTGATTCTCTCAATTACAAAAAATCTAAGTCTAGAATATTTGTTTTATACAAATATTTTTCAAAGTGCGTTAAAGGTCCCTGTGGCAACAAATGCTGATGTATACTTTTAACGCACTTTGAAAAAAAATTCAAAGTGCATTGAGTGTGCCCCAAATTTAACGCACTTTGAAAAAAAAAATTCAAAGTGCGTTGATTTTGTCCCAATTTTAATGCACTTTGAAATTTTTTTTCAAAGTACGTAATTTTTTCAAAGTGCGTTGCGACAAAGCTCACTGGAATTTATCAATTTAAATTACGAATGGAAGTAACTATAATTGTAAATTGTCATCACATCATAGAGACGTTATTGTTTTCCAGAAATTGATTATGTAACGGATATTACTTTAAAATTAGATTAAAAGAAAACATGATTCATACTAGCTGCAGATCTGTAGCTCTTCAAAATAAATATTGACAGACCGGATGGTATGGCTATATATTTATTCTCGGAGAGCTACAGATCTGCAGCTAAATTCATACTAATATTATAAAAAATCGCAATCAATAGATTTTTTCAGATATTTCATAACAACCTATACAAAACTGAAATTGTGGTTTCCAAAAAATGTGGCTTATTTTTGTTTGCTATCTTAATTTTCTACAGTGTACATTATTCTTCCCCGGGCCACCATAGTCTGTATAGAATATATACCTCTATATTCAGCAATTCTTTTTTTTTAATGACTTTTCCCTACTAAGTGCATTGTGTACATATTAACTGAATATAATTTGTTTCCTTAGGAGTTTGAACAACTTAAGATTGAAAGAACTTTCATAAAGCAAGCAGAGGAACATACTAAGCGGCTATAAATTGCGTCACAGTCACAATAGATGGAAATTATCTCACGCAAATACATACTTGTACAATAATACCAAAAGTCAAAAAGAAAATTAGATAATTCCTACATACCGTATCCCAACAGATGTGATATTCCCATAAGAAGAAGCAATATTGTATAGCTAGTATCCATAGCATCCAAAGCTAATCAATGATTGATAAGGAAGTTTAAATTTAAAGAAAATTGTATGGCGGCTCGTTGTTAAAATAAAAAAAAGAATTCTCTCTTTTTTTCTTCCTTATGTTTACCTTAAGAATAAAGAACAAACAAAAGCTTGTTATCTATAGGAAGTTATCAATTATGATTTACGGATTGAATGGGTTTTTTTTATTATTCAGTTTTTTTCTTCTTTTTTTAAAGAATTTTCATAGTCATTACAAATTTTATTTGTCTCAGCCTAGTACACGTTTTGATATACAGTGCACTTTCGTACTTCTCATATTTTTTTAGCCCTAGCTTTATCTTTTATAACCTTACTACTTTATAAGTTAAAATACAGATGTGCCTGCAACGATGGTTTCTTTAAAATAGGAACATTTAATTTGTACTGATATTTAATAAAGCCCTTTACAAAATGGAAAAAATGGCATTTGTGGTACATGTATTTAAAAAAGGTGTAAAGAAATACAGACAGTTGATATAGATATGATCTACGTTCTTTAATGACCTTCAGGAACATAAGGGGTTAAATACAAGTACAAGTACCATTGATTGTGTTCTTTAATGTTAAGCACTTAAATTTGGTCTTTGGCATGCCAGCTCAAATGAAGTAAAGATGTTTGTCCGTTGATTTTACTTAATTTCATGTTTTAAGTAAGTTCAGTCAAAACCCTACTGCTAGTATTTCTTTTGAAACGGGCCCCTGGGGTACATAGCAGGTGTCAAAAATGTGCAAATGTTTTCCAGAAAAGGATAATGTAGGGTGTGACTGAGTTATAGCAACAGTAAATTATCATGCAAATAAAAAATTCCTAAAAACAAATTATTAATATTACTGTATTTGATTTTCAATATGTCAAACCTCGTTTTTAACGAAATAACAGTTTTATTTAAACGAAAATGACACTTTTGGTCACTGACCTTTTTGCCAATTCACAATTTTTTTTTATTTAAAAAAATATATTAAGTTGAGTCTCCGTTTATCGATTATGATGTAAATTGACTCGAACGGGAAATTATCAAAGGAAGAAATATAGCAAAGTCATAACATACATGTACGCCCCTTGACATTTTTATACCCCCCGCTTGAAAAGTGGGAGGGTATATAATAATCGGTATGTCCGTCTAGCTGTACGTCCGTCCGTCTGTCCGTCCGTCTATTACACTTATGGGTACCCATCTCTTATCTGCAACTCCTCTCATACCACCGAAGGAAATTTAATGAAACTTTCAAAGAATCTTTATTACATATTGCCATTGTGCACCTCCTATTTTATTTTTTGATCTGACATATATTTTGAATTTTCCAGAGCAAAACATGGACACTGCCATTAAATTCATATGGGAGGCGGGGGGTATTAGTTAGTGAGCTCATTGCTCACAGTACCTTTAGTTTTCGTTAGAAATTATGTCTGGCCGAAATATAATCTATATAATTATCTGTTATTTTAATTAGGCGTAATATTTCATTCGAGTTTCGAAACACAAGACTCGAAAATTGAGTTTTGAAATTTAAGATGCATATAAACTAATCAATGAGTTTAACATCTAAATACTCCCCTTTATAAAATTTATACTTATACTATCAATAAGTCGTTGATTTTATTTAAATGCATAATTTTCTCAAATCACAGGGCAAGAGAAAATGTTGCTTGTTTTCAAACGAAATGAAAATGAATATTTTTTACGATGAGAACAATATATTTTTTTCATGTTATATCAAACAAATTATGTGAAATTATGAAGGATATTATATAGTCTTATTATTTAGTAGCTTACTTAGTAGACTTTCAGTAAATAACTTCATTGATGAGGGAGGAAACTTTATCAAGAATATCCTCTACATTGTACAATAATTTAAGATGGAATGCCACACAAATGCCACCACCACAAGTTAAAAAAATATTCACAAATTATGTGTTTTATTTTCATTAATAATTTTTTTTTAATTCAAAAAGTGTAACCAGACTTTCTTTACATATTTTATTAGGTAGTCATGTGATGCATTCATTTACAGCAAAAATTTTACAAGAAAGCATCTTATTTGGATGTAATTAATTTTTTTCGTTTTCTTTGAAAATATACAAAAAAATTCATATAAAAGAATTAAGAGCTAATGTCGGCCTTTCAATGCTGAAACCATTGTTTAAAAACGTTGACTCAGAGATCTATAAAATAAAAAGTTGGTGTGGCATTCCTCCTTAAAGACATTTCAGTGAATCTTTACAATCTGATATATCTGGAATTTTCCAATCTGGAATAAAACTTTGGGTATATTTGTACTGAGCTTACTTAATGATAATGCATCTCATCCCCCCCCCCCCCCCCCCCCACTTCCCATGTGAATTTAATGGAAAAGTTAATTTTTCCTCCGGGGGACCTAAATAAGTGTCAGATCAGAAGGAGAATAGTAGATGTTCAATGACACTAAGTAATAAGAATCTGTGAAAGTATCATGAAGCTAATTAACAATTTGTGAAATTTCCTTAGAAGTAGTTATGGCAAAGAGTTTGGTATTCTTTGATATTATAGAAATATGCAATGTCCATGTTGTGCTATGGAAAACTCAACATATGCATATGATTCAAAAAGAAAAGTAGGAGTTCTTAATGGCTCTATGTAATAAATTAAAAATCTGTGAAAGTCTCATATAATATTATTCAATGGTAAAGGAGGAGGTACGGAAAAGAAATGGATATCCTGTGATATTATAAAAAGAATGGCAGTGTCCATGTTTTGCCTTGGTAACCCCCCGTTCACACATACACGCCGCTTCTACTACGATCAAAGTGTGGTCAAAAGCGTGGCCGATCGTGACAAATCGCAGGAGGAACGTCGTGGGGTCGTCAGAAGCGTAGTATGATCGCAATAGAGTCTTCATGATCGGAGAGCTCTACGCTCTCACCACGCTTATTTTAAAACAAGCGTAGCGGGATCGTGGCCAACAAGAATCGGGGTGAAGTCGTAAAAAGGGCGTAATAGATCGAGAAGCGCTGCAATCGTACAAGCAGCGCGGAAGCATCGTTGAGAGATCTTCATGATCGTAGTAAAAGCGCCGTGAGAGCGTAGGAACTTACCAAGCACGCTCACACAACGCTCCCTCTACGTTCGTACTACGTTCTCACTACGATCTCTCTACGTGCCTGAAGATCCTACGAAGACCTACAATGACCTTACGCCGATTATATCACGACCTATCAGACACCGCTGATATTTGACCAATCATCATCTGTTAACTACATGTAAAGGGTGACACTAAACTTGATGATCATTTACAATTAAGCATTTTTGCATCTTGTTACAGTTATAATAATTGAAAATGCCCTAAACCATGTAGTAAAGGCCGGAAAAAAACTGCGGTCGCAAAATATGATATGTATCATCGCTAAAATTGTACTACAAAAATCTGCAGTTTTAAGATACATGTATATTTACATCATCATCAAAATCGTACTAGAAGCGTAATGCAATCGTAATATGATCGGCACCACCGTAGCGACATCGCGGCACAGTCATCTAGGTCTGTGTAACGTCGTAGTATGGTCTTCAATGTCGTAGTGGCAGCGTAGCGTAAATGCACTAAATACGGCTGCTTGTCGGCAACGGTCTGCGTAACATCGTAGTAGAAGCTTGTTAGCAGCGCGTTTGACGTAGGGACATCGTAGTACGGTCGTAACGAAGACCATAATTTGCAAAATTGCTCTATTTTGACGCCGATCTGCCCCGATCCAAAAAATTTTCAGATCGTGGCTTGATCGGGATGATTGCCGTAGAGTCGCAGCTCTGTGTGAACGGGGGGTAAACCCAAATATACATGTACGTCCGATCAAAAGTGAAATAGGTGTATAATGGCACAATGGAAGAAATATACTGTTAAAGTCTCGTTCAATTTCAGTCAGTGGAATTATAGGAGTTAAGGACATGATATTTTAATCTATATCAAACTCATTTAACAATTGAAATAAGAAAATGCATAGCTATTCTACGGTACTAAAAACAAATTACATTACTTTATTCCTTACATACTGTATGTCACAGGTGGTGAAAAGTCAAGTCTCCACCGGGACTCGAACCCAGGGCCTCTGGCGTACCGTGCCAGCGCTCTAACCAACTGAGCTATTGAGACCCGATGTATTGACTGACCTTCACGCACCTGTGAACCCGGTGACATGTATTATAGGACAAAAACTATCATTTATTTTCCTATATAAATTCCAAACAAATTTGAATCCCTGTCAGTGATACATATATTGAATTAAGGACAGACGAGACGTCCCTTAATAATAGATAATATTTTCCCAGAGTTTGTCATTGAAGTATTGCTACTTAAACACGTTTCCTCACAAAAATTTGAGGTACCTTACCAGGCATTTCTGCAAAATACCAGGGGTAGTTTTTCTTATATAATCCTTTTGGGAGGAAAATAAATTTCAAATGTTTAGGTATTTGGATTTTTTAAAGACATTTAGAAACTAGTTAAGAAATCAGAATGAAATTAAAATTTTGAATATTTTCCATACATTACGCAGATATACAATACAGATTTTGAGGAACGTCTCGTCTGACCTTAATGGCAAATAACTTTCTTGCAGTTAAAGCTTGAGATCTTGTACAGTATTACAAAACATTCCAGATAAAAGATAATGTGCCGCCACACTTTGAACTTCAAATTTATTTGTTTACAACTACAACTCAAAGTGCATCCGTCCCTATAAACGATAATATCCAAATATCTCAAAGAACCCCAAATCCTGATATGAGATTTTTGTCACCTTTTTTTATCTTGTCAAATACATAACTTATCTTTTTTTAATGACCGATCACATGCCAGATTGCTTTTCTTATCCGTACTTCTTTGGGTGTGCAAAATGTATGCGACCATGTATATGTATAAGTTTATGTAGGTTTAACGAATTATGCCTATAAAAAGTAACATTTTAAAACAGAATCCAAATCACAATAACATTTCCATGGATGACAAGGAGGCTAAATAAAAGTATCTAATAACAGTTTATTCAAGTTTCCTTGTAACAATATGAACTTGATTGTACTATCTCTGTATGTTTACGTTTATAACAATTGTCATTTTCTTTTAATTAAAGGTTGGTATATTAGTGATCTTATTAGAAATGAAATCGACAAATTTACACAATTATCTACTTTCAACTGTGTAAAATCCATTTGTTTTCACTTACTACTATTATTTTAATAAAAGGGAGTCTAAACTAAAAAAAAAATTACCCAAAGACGTAAAAGTACTTTTCCACTGAAATCACGGGGGGGGGGGGGGGGACAACGGATGCCTCGTTTTTCTATCTGTTCTGCTGTCTGTCCGTCTGTTAATAAGTCTGTTTTACTTTACTTTTTGCATCTTCTTCTAAACGATTTTAGATAATGAATGGCGAAAGAGATAGGGGCAAAAAGGAGTTGAAACAGATACTGTATATCGCTTGTGCGTTTGTAAATGTGTTATTTTTCCTGTGCTTAAAGAAGTGTGGATGTGGAATGGTGATTTGATCATTAATAGATGTCCTCTCTGCGAAGGTTTGCTCAGCTTTGCGATATCCTTATTGGTATGTTTGTATTACTTGATGAATTTGCATTATTTTCTTCTACAATGAATTTTAATGAACTTACATAAATTTAGCGACTATTGAGGGATTTAAAGTAAGAGCCTGATTTATAGTGAAGAAAGGTTATTCCTGTGCCATTTTTTATTTATAAATTGAGTACAAGTCTGCCAATAAATCTAGAACTTTTTCTATCACCCAGCAACAATTTCAAAACCAAAGGTTAAAATTCATAATTAATGCCTCCAGATACCACCAAATATGATAATTAGGGAATAACTATCTTCTAATTTGGTATTTGCTACTGTTAATGCTGATTTAACAGTCGCAAACTGAGTTTTACCAGCGACGCGGACGCGGAGCCGATAAAACGGATGTTTGCGACCGTTAAATCAGCATTAACGGTCGCAAATACCAAATTAGAAGATTAATTATTCCCATTCTAATGCAATCAATGCATTTTGTCTGTTGTTTACGTCTTATTTTGATGAATTTTGTTACATGAAATACGTCACGGAGCATTGTTTTTTTACGTCGCTCTGTTATGACGTCACAATGAAAAAGCTTTCACGCTCGGTAATGCTCGTTTTACTGCTTCAAACATCAGTGCATTAGCCAATGAAAAAGTGTTTTACAAAACAATTGCATTAGAATACGAATTTACTTTCATTTTTCAAATGAATCTTTCGAATACCGTATACAAATTATTCTTTTTCTGACATATTTTATAAAATATGCATGTATGGGTTCCGTCGGATGATTTGGAAATTTTTGCACCAATAGTAGAATATAGTAGTATATAAAAAGATTTTTTTAAATACCAATCAGGTGTAGAAGCGTATTTTGTAAGGCATATTTTGATGTCCAGGAAATTCAGAGCAAATGTAAAGAGTCTGTTCTGTGTTGTATACAGTTACCTTGCATAGGCGCTTGGGTCAAGGATACTGTATTTTTTCTATATAATGTATTGTCGAGGAAACTAGAACTATACTCGTAACATTTTTTTTCAGTGTGTAGTGTTAATTTTTAGTTTTTTGTAAACCTATCTGCTTCATATACACTACAATGTCACGGAAATTCGATTTTATGCACGCTTTAAAAATGACATATCCCACTGTATTCTAAAAAGAAAAGGCTTGCAACTTCATTTGCCCCTTTCCGTGTGCCAGACTCGATTTTTTCCTTTTAAAAGTTATATGCGCCGCTTACCAGCTGAATTACGAACCCCCATCTCTCCAAAAAATTCTTATATAATGATAAAAATCCTCAGGTATAAACTTTTCATCCATCTTATATTTTTAATCAATTATTTCTCTCCAATTTCGCTCGTTTTATCGTCTAATCACGGAAGTCACCGGAATTCCAACATCCGAAACCCAAAACGGACGGATAGAAAATTAATTGACAGTTCTGAAAATCGCAAGGATTTTGTGTAACAGGAAAATTGTTATGTTTTATTTGAGGGTTACATTGAATACTCCTTTTTTTTTAGCATGGTCCTTGAAAAACGTGTAGCTTTTTTCAATCAAGAAATCTTATATCTAACTGTAATGATTATTTTTAAATAGTACCAATGCAAATGTTGAGTAAATAATTTTACATTAAATAATTTAAAAAGGCCCACATTTAGCTATTTTTTTCTAATAAATCTGTAGTTTATTGTTAGGGATAAAAATTTTCCCATGACTTCCTTATTTAACAACTTTATATATTTTTTTTTAACTTATTCTAAACTATACATTAATTTGTGTAAGTATGCAGTCCCTGAAAATATTAATTAACTATAATAATCTCTACTTTATATTAAGAGAATGTAAGAAATCCTTGCTAATTAAACAGTTTAAATTCATCTCTACTGCAAGTAAACAATACAACAGGGAGCCTGCAAATTCAGAATACACAAGGGGCGGAGCTATCACTGTCACTCAGAACTTTTTTCACACATGAGTGAACAAAGCAGTCCCAGAAAGCAGTCCCAGGGGCAGGTGGGACTGCTGGGACTGCTTTTCAGAGCAGTCCCACAGTAGTCCCATAGCGGTCCCAGAGCAGTCCCACAGCGGTCCCAGAGCAGTCCCGGGGACTGCTTTCTGGGACTGCTTTGGTGTCAGGTTGGGTCTGGTCGGTACTGTATTACCAGATTGACACGGATAATAATAATTTCAATAAAATTGATATATGGTAATCCAAATTTCCTCTTCTTTTCTTAAATTTTTAGGATTTATTAGTTATTTTTATATACTTCCTATATTTAACTTTTTCTAATTTTCACATATCGTAAATGTGTCACATAAGGTACAAAATGATACAAAAACTAAAAGTTTTGATCGTTTACTAAGAGAGAAATAACACTTTTTACGGATTTTTGGCTCAAATCTGTACTTAGATTTGAGGCATTTAAAAGCCAACATAGTTTTAGTATGTGTGAAAAATCTTATATATTTAGTATATTTTGAAACTTTATTGATAATTTAACTTACATGTGAAAATTTCGTCTAGTCTTTGATTGCGTAAAAATTATGACTAAATTCAATGTTCTATAATAATTTTGAGAGGCAGAAAAGAAGATATTTTCATACGCCATTATTCCGCCAAAAATATAGTCCTTGCTAGTTTTCAAACGCAGTTTACCATTTCTATTTAAAGTTGTATAATTGTGATGAGGAAAGAAAAATGTGGTCTTTTAAATCTCTTACATCCAAACATATACAATATATATCAACAAATGTACTTTGATTATTCCATCTAGTCAGAAACCAGAGAAGAATCCTACCTTAAAGTATATGAAAAGTGCTCCGATCCTGATGAAATCTTTAGAATAATTTAGTTATATCAATATTCCATGCCGTTGTCCAGAAAAAAATACAGCATTCGTTCATATAAATATAATTTTAACAATGAAATTTCAGAATTTAGATAGGATCAAAGCACTTTTAAGTAACTACAATGTGGTTTGAAAATATTTATAAACTAAACTTGGAATTTCAACTTGATTATTCCCCTGCACTAGTGAAAATGTGTAACATCAATACTGCAAGTATATGTGCTAAATTCAAGTGACTGCTGCGTCACGTGACAAGTCTAAATATAACATCTAATCGTCCTCAAAATGTAGTTATTAACCATTATGACAATTTTCCGATATAAATGATGTACTAAAAATGATCGCCATTCCAATTATGAATACATTTTTTATTACAAAATATTGTCGATACTCCGATCCTCAGGTTCTGAAAATCAGGCATTGACTAATTGAAAATGCTCACAAAAATGTCTCTGAATTTTCAAAGTAAAGTGTTTTACCCATAATAATTCCTCAAACTTCATCTTTCAATTTAATCTTATTATATAGAAAAAATAGTAAATCTCAAATATACTTTCAGGAATTGCAAATAAAAACACCTGCTATGCATTTTCCAATTCAAATATGATCAATTAACACATTTTAAAAAATAGAAATTACAGGTATCAAGGCTTTTGAAGAAATTCCACTATTTTTATACATATTATGTACTTGAATTTCTTTTATTTACTTCGATCATTTTACAATGCAAAGTTTATTAAGATTCTCCTATCGTTGCAAAGTTCCATAAATCACTTCTAATTTCATATCATGTCAATAAATATTGCTATCTATCGTTAGATTAAAATGAACATTAATTTCTTCATATAGGAAATTTTAAACTGCTTTTATGGGGTAAAAATATTGACTTTTAATTAGACCTTTCTCAGAACTTCAAAGAAGCTTGAATCACATTGAGAGGTATATAATGAAAATTGTTGCATGAAAAGATTTAATTTTCAAGCTTTATTTTGAGACTTTTTGAATAAAATTATCAATTAAAGAGTTGTCCTTCATGACTGAGGATCGGACTCCC
>PRKT01001671.1:0-37705 GCA_003671525.1 Saccostrea glomerata | reverse complement strand
AATGAGAATTGCAAGAGTAAAATATTAATTTGTTTCCTTCCATTTGAAGTAAGAGAGTTTATGAATTATGAGTTATGGAATTGTAATTAAGGCTTAAAAAATTGTTAAATATACTTTTACATATGTTTATACAGGACTTTTATATGTGCATGTTTCAGAGCTCATTTTTGATATTTTAAAGCAAAGTTGAAAATATCACTATTGAAATGTTTTGCATTCCAATGTAACGTTGATTTAATGAGGATATGTTATATTACAATCATCAAGCAATAAACCTAGCAGTTGAAACAGAAATGAGTTACATGTATTGTAAACAAATTTAAGCTGCTATTGTTTTGTGTAATTGTGATACTTTTTCCTGAATTTGAATTGACATAACTAAATGATATAAAGGATTTTTTGGGGTCTTGTATTTTTCATAGTTAACATTAAGTATTTTTCAAGTTGAACTTGGATAATTAGTGCATGGACATCTATTGTTGAAATACTTGGGAAACAATATAAGGGTGGTCTAAAAGAGCTTTGCTGGCAGTAAGTTGCAGATCTTGATGCCCAAGCAAGAGAAGGTGGTGTCTCTGACCGATCCTTTTGCTGTTGCTTGTGGGCGAGTGAGGCTTCTCTGTTAGTGGCTTAGTGTGTCTTATTAAAATGTACATGTAAAAAGAGTGGACAACTTTTATTGGCAACTTTTATTCTTTTTATGCAAAGTATGATATAATTTATTGTGGGAAATTGAAAAGTCATTTACAACCCATGCAGAAGTTTTAATAGGGGCAGTTTCAGTCAGATTTTGCAGTCTTTTGGAGTCCAGAATGACTACATTTTTTACCTGTTGTGTTTTGATTTATTGCAGATTTGAATTTTACATACAATACTATTCTTATATTATTTATAATTACTTCAGTATATTACTTACTACTAGTATGTAGAAATGTACTCCATTATAATTGAGCTACAAACATGATTGTAAATTTTTTAATTCTGACTTTTAGGCTTAAATTTGAAATATTTTGTACTTTGTTAGAACTCATTGTTTGTACACTATTGAGATGACATCTAATAAAATTGAATGAGAAATGGATTTGTGTAAGATTGTAAAATACTTGCCAAAAAACCCACAATTGTAAACCATACAAATTATTGATGGAATAAATGTAAAATAAAAATATTATGCAATGATATAATAATGTTAAATTTCATCAAATACAACCTTAAATCTTAATTATATGGGAAGGTTTAATTCGTACATTTTCATCATATATACAAGAGATTTAATATTAGTTTATGAAAGAATAAAATTTGCACGTATAAGTAAGTTTACAATTCTCCGTATATAACTTTATTTTTGGAAGTATTATAAAGTAAAAGTGTGAATTTAACAAAAAATAATGAGGTAAAGATCCACGTTAAATTTTATTAAACGAACAAATTTAATGTGACCGTAAAACTTAATTTTATGGCCATGATTAATAATAATTATACGTTTTGTATATTACAGGTATAATAATTGTTTACGGCAGCCTAAAATCCGAACGTATTAGTAAGTTTACAATTTTCCAAACTTTATTAAATTTGTTCTTTTAATTTCTCATTAAACTCGTATTAAATGCTAATTATTTTCTAACATTTACGATCCCACAATATGTTATAATATGCATTTAAACATTAAATAATCGCAGCATTTAAATCACATTTAAGGTCAAATTAAACCCGACTTTTCATGCAGTGTATTATTATAGATTTAAAAAACTTGTTGCAAATCAAGAGAATTCAAACTTACTTTTACAACATGCATATTTAGAGGATGAAAAACTTGCAGGAAGTGGAAAAACATGTTGGCAAAACTGTATACAAACTATACTTGATGAAGTTATTGGTTCAAATGCTAATGCATTATCAATAAATGATTTTGAAAATAATTTGAAAAAATATTTTGAGAATATAGTTTTTAAGGATATAAAAA
Organism: Saccostrea glomerata; assembly: GCA_003671525.1. Lineage (NCBI taxonomy): Eukaryota > Metazoa > Mollusca > Bivalvia > Ostreida > Ostreidae > Saccostrea > Saccostrea glomerata. Next base: position 35,742 of record PRKT01001671.1, on the reverse strand, counting down.
TTATCAGAGAAAAAGGTAATGGCAAATTATCATTCTACAGCCAGTTAATAAGTCAAGGGAATCTAAACAAACTTGAAATTCAACCATACTTAAATTTTTCCATTTCCAAGAATCTTCGTTCTTTTTTGACTCGATTGAGAATAAGTGCTCACAAATTACAGACAGAGGTTGGCAAATATTGTAACCCAATTATACCAAGAGATGAAAGATTTTGTATTAATTGTAAAAATGTCGTTGAAGATGAACATCATTTTTTTTTGTATGTCCTCTATATAAACAACTAAGAAGTGAAATTTGTACACTTTTTAATAATACACATATATCTTATGAAATTCTTAATCCAGCAGATGTTAATTCTACAAGAAATATTTGTAACTTCGAATTCATACGTGATGCATGTAATAGAAGAAAATCTATGTGACTATATATTTTATATTTGTTAACTGTATGTATGACTTGCGCCACATGTGGTTATTGTCAAATTGAATAAATAAAAAAAAATAAGTAATAAATAACAAGTTTATAAACTTCAGTGGGAATTGAAGTGGGTTGATACGTGATCAAATCTTCTAAGAAGGCCTTCGGCCTTCACAGGATTTGATCACGAGACGGACCCACTTAAACCGGATGCCCTGGGCAAACAACAGGCTACGCTTGCGCGAGAATGCTAGAAAGTTCGCACCTTAGGTAACTTGCCCGTAAAATAATTCGCCCTATTCAAATTAAAATATACCATTCATTATCAAATCTCGCTTTTAATTCTGCATATCGCATTTACATATTCATTGGCAGATCCGATTTTCTCTCTTTTACATATACTTTTATATTCAAACTAAACATTTATTCTATGGCACAAGTATTTGTACAAATAGGCTGTAATTTTGCGCAATTTAATTCCTAAATCGGCTTGATCTCGGTAATTTACGGAATAAAATGCCTTTTCATTTCGAGTCAATATCAAAGGCCAAAATTCAAATATTTTTGTTTCAATTGATAAATAGTTAAAGAAAACAACTTGATGATAACAAATTTGACGTTTAAATACGTTTAAATGTGCATCTTTTAAAATAAAACGATGCCTCCCAGTCTATAAAATGCAAGATGGCGGCGCCCATGAAAAGTCGGCTAGGGAAGGAACGGTTCAAAAAAAGACATAATTTGACGAGCGCCCAGTTGTTTTAGTGGATCGAACTTGTGAAATAACCTTATTCGTGATTCCATGCATGTTTCTGTGTGATGATATAACCCTGGTTTTGACCAGTAAGTGTTCGTTAGATGACTGGAAGAAGGGTAACCAACTTTTATCGAGTTTGATGTTCATTGTTCTGGTCAGAGGCCTCATATTGTGCTCAAAATGTCACGCCGGACCATTATTATTTAGCGAGAGAGCGAATGTGAGTGAAACTCGGTAAAGCTGGTTTTTATACATGCAGTGCGGAAATTGCTTGCAGCTGGCATCGATGTTCCCAAAACGGCAGAAGCTGAGAAAATCCAAAGGGATGTAATATATTTCAGCATCAATACTAATACACAGATTGCAAAAGGTAAGCATTTATATTTATATTTGTTTATGGAAATACAGGAATTTATGTTATCTAATTTAGGCACTGACAACTACGTAGTATTAAATATTCATCACATTTAAATTCTTATCTGACACCATGAAATGTTGGATAATGCATATAAATTATAAGTAGGATTTACATGTTCATGCATCTACACAATTGCATGTACTATAATTGTATCTATTCTTTTTGTAGCTATAGTCTACTGTACTGTTTGGGAGACCCTCAGAAGATAAACAACTTGTTGTCAACATTAAATTTATCATCAATACATGAAAGAATTTTGAAGGTATGAACAGTTTTATTTTATCCCATGTTTAAACCTTTACCCCGATGATATAGCTCATGTGATATCGTTTTCATATCAGGCAGTTGTGACGTCATACTGGATTTTGCGTTAGAGTGATGAAGTAAAGTGAAATGGAGTGCTATATAAAAACAGTGTCAAACATTGTTCAATGCGTAAAAACACGGGATAAAAGAACTTCGCATGATTAGTAGTTGGATATGATTTTTATCCAACTTGATGTGTGTTTTTATCCCCTCGCCAAGGCTCGAGGATAAAATCCACACAACGCGTTCGATAAAAATCATATCCAACTACAAATCATGTGAGATCCTATATAAATCATTTGGTAGATACATATATAAATTTGGTGGCTCTAAAATCAAATGTTTATCTGTCAATTTGCTCGGGAATAAATATAAGAACTAAGAAAAATATTTGACTGCTCCTTATAGTATCTACGTTTATATCACAAGTACTATTTATTGTGTCATTAAATCTCAAAGTCTGTATCTAATGTTTATCACTCTGCTTTGATACAATTTACTGTCGCTATCAATTTTTAACCTCAGCATTTCTGTGATTTTTTTTTATTCTTTTGTGTACATTTTTAAATTCTAGACATAATTATAAATTCACATTATTTGCAGAATTTCAAACCATTTTCATTTATATAAATCTATTTTGTACATTGAGTTACTGTACATGTACAATGTATTATATTTAGCGTGTACGATATTTCGAAATACGAAATTGATTATTGAACAAGTTAGCATAGATATGATTCAGCGGATAACTTAATGTTCTTATTGGAGTTTTATGGCGAGACTTACTTTTACATTCGACAGCTGAATTTTACATTTTAAGTAATGGAGTTAGTCTATGTATAAATTGTAAAAGTCGGTCGTCGATTGTAAAAGTAAGTCTCATCTTAAAACTCCATTAATGAGTAAATTTGCAAAACATTTAGCTTTGTACTTGAATTAACGGAAGTTTCTGCCAAAAGCACTTAAAAGAATACACAGCCAAATGTAATATATTTACAGTATGATATTCATTATTTTTGACTTAAAAAAGTAAAAAAAAAAAAAAAAAGAGGGGGCTTGAAATAATTTAAGGGAAAAGTTCTGAATTTTCTAATATATTTATAAATATTTCCCTTTAATAAAAATGTTAATGTTCATGGTTACAGCATGTTGCAAATGACAAAATGAACATATTTTATATTTCTATTTTATTTTATATAAAGAAACATTTTTGTGTCATCAAATGGAATAAACATCTTAGATACCAGTATCTGTGATTTTTCTTAGATTTTAGTTTTCATCAAAAGTTATCTTTCTTAAATGAGTTGTTGCCCGTGATGACCCATTTTTTAAAATTTGTCATGACTTATACTTTGATTTTAGAACATAAAATCATAAGGTTTCCATGCATAAAGTTTTACCCATTTGTACAATGGATACCTTAAAAATTATACAGTATATAGATACATGTAACTTAACAATCTGAATGAAAAACGTCATTCATCGAATAGAGATAGGCAAGCTTTTAAAAGATAGAGCCAATTATCGCCGGCATTAGTTTTGTGCAATAAGGCTCGCAAAATAATTTAGTGTTTTAGCAAACAAAATTTGATAAAAGTCTGTAGCAAACGGCTTTTAATGTGTGTGTTTGTGTGTGTGTGTGTGTGGGCGGGGGGGGGGGGGGGGGGGGGGGCTGCGACAAAAAAAATCTGCGTACTGCAGAGCTGTGCTTTTCGTTAACCACCAGATCTCTATTTTTCATGATAAATTTCTTCCGTATAAATCCAGAACAGTCCAAGTCAGTCCAAGTCAGTATCAGTTACACGTAGCAAAATAACCCGATTTTTTACACTAACAAAACTACAATGAAGCGCATTGAAGTGGTAAAATTTTCCATTTGGATGAAACGTTCTGATTCATGTTTTGAACGTCAATTATAACATAACATTATAAGAAAGAAATATTCGTCGTAATGTTTTAGAACACCCCACTTTCCGCGACAAACAACATGAGTAACACTGAAATGAAGATTTTTATTAAGAAAGAGCTACATATAGAGTTCCCGCTTCTGTAAAATTCGCATTGAAACGAATTTGTACATAATTATTATTTTATCATGTTTATTGGAGTTAGCATAATGCATGTATCAGTCGAACACGTGCTTACTCGGTGTTTATGTAGACCCTCAATTTGATTGGCTATTATATTTATGGAATACCTGTTCTACAGGTATTCGATTGAATCATTTGACCGATTTTTCCTTTCTAAAGAAATGGGCGTGTTTAAAGATAGCTCAAAACGTTCCATCCAAACGGAAGATTTTACCACTTCAATGCGCTTCATTGTAAAGGTCGCTAATTAATCGGAGATAAAATTTCTTAATTTTGCTTTGAGGCTACAATCAGTTATAAGTAGGCAGATCATTGTAGAAAAAGTGAACAAACCTACATGAATATTCCCTACACCTAGAAATTTTCTTAATTGAATTTCAGTTAGAAAAAAACATGCATATGGTCCACGTATTGCGGTCCTTTTTTTAAAGAAAAGCAACTTGTTTCTTAATTATGCGATGTGCTTTTTTCATTATGTAGTGTACATAGGTCATTTCGTAATATGATTTGTCATTCTGTGATGCGCTTTTGTCATTACATGTATGTAAGGTGCTTTTATCATTATGTGATGTGATTTTATCACTATTAGATGCGCTTTTTGTCATTTTATTGTGTGATTTAGTCATGATATGGTGTGCATTTGTCATTATGTGAAGTGCAAATTTCATTACATGGTGTACTTTCAAAAGTCTTCATATGTGGTGCAAACATCTTTACCTGATGTGCAAATTTAATCCTGATCGAAACGTTTTTTTCCTCTACATTTTAAACAACAGATGATAAAAAAAATTCACACATACATTAATCATTTGAAAAGAAATCCACCAATTTGACCTTTACTCGGCACTCAGAGCCATTGAGCATTGAGGGTTCCTTATCGTGCCTACACCTGCCGCTGACACGGGGCCTCGGTTCTTAAGGTCTCATTCGAAGGACCCCCCTCTTCACGAGAGATATTACAAGATTGGCTTTGCCTTTTTTTGCTGCTTAACATTTTGAATAAGTTTTTCTTTAGCTTTCCCCCTTTCCCTGAATTTAATTAATTCCATTTCTAGTATAATTAGCGCAACAAACCCACACCACAACTCAAATATATTTCATGTTTGAGAAATTGGGCTAACGGGTTTTTCCCCTAGAACTTGTCAAAAAATTTTTTTTTCTTGGGTAGTATGGAATTCCAATAAATTTCCTGAATCTTCGTATGTAGTATTTAGGCAAATACTCTATGAATAAATACAGTGATATTTCACTGTGGGAGAAATTGAATTCAATAAAACTAGAACCAAAATATCTGCTATAGAATTTATTTATGGTCGGACGAGACGTCCCTTATAAGCAATTTTGTGTATCTTCGTAATGTATGAAAAATATTAAAAATTTTAATAACATTCTGATTTCTAAACCAGTTTCTGAACGTTTTTGAAAAATCCAAACACTTTAACATTTGAAATCTGAAAGTTATTTTTCTTCCCCAAAGGATTATATAAGAAAAATTACCCCTGGTATCTTGCCTCATTTTTTTGTGAGTAAACATGCTTAAGTAGCAATACTTTAATTTACAAACTCTTAGAAAAAATAATCCATTATTAAGGAACATCTCGTCTGTCCTTTGTTTAAAAGGAGTATTTAAACATGAAAAATGCACATCGCATAATGACAATTTGCACACCACATAATGAACAAAAGAAAACTTCACATAATTTACAAATGCACACCACATAATGACAAAAGCACACCGCATAATGATAAAATCATATCATATAATGACAAAAGTGCACCACATAGTATCAAAACCGCATTGCATAATGATAAAAGCACATCAAATAATGGTAAAAGCACATCACATAATGATAAAAGCACATCACATGATGATGACAAATCCTGAAATCAAAGTACTCAAAAGTACTGAAAGCCGGACTCATTTACAGGGTAATGAACAAGGACCGTGGTGACAGTTTAAAATTAAGTTCAGACGTTTAGAGGATATGTTACACAAAAAATTATTATCTCAATGGCATGTATAGTATTAAAAAGGTTTTAAAAATTAAATAAAATATAGCTAGAAATTATCATATTCAAATATTTATCACATGTATCGTTTCGGGGTTTTATATACAAACCAAAGTAAATAAACACCGATGCAGCAAGATTAATTAAGGTCAAACGACTATGCACTGATGTGTTCTCAGCGGGGAGTTTTGCGTCAAGTCATTAATGATGTTCCCTGCATTTGTGTTAGCCTGATAGTACAACCTTTATTCATAGAATATGACGCAGACAAGGATACCTGATGAAAACCTTTCACGCCTTTTGAATTGCTTTGTAAAATATTAGTCAAAGGAAAATATTAAACAATTTAGCATTTTGATAAAAATATTCGATTTACTATTTCTTAAGGTGTTTGCATGGATTTTGTTTTCTCAAAAGCGGCTGGGCGTACGTACTATATTTTTACTCGTAAACTCAATTTGGCGGTGAAGAAGCAGCATTTTCTGTTGCTCACCGTCGCAATAACCGGGCATTGAGCCCGGCTAAAAAGCACATCGCATAATAACAAAAGCACACTAATGATATATAAACATCTTAAATTTGATTTTGCCTTGATAAGACAGTTAAGGTGTTCCATATCTTCCATTCCATTTTTCCAGATATTCCATAGCATGGAAGGCTCACTCCTGCATGGCACCTGATCCCACCTGTGATGTTTTGGAGGAACTGTTTACTTCGTTTCTATTTTGTATTGTTTTATGGACTTTGAGATTGAATTCAGTTCGTTATCTCCATATTCTTCCATCTTCCAGACTTTGGATCTGATTATGGTGACAGTGAAAATAAAACTGAACCGAAAAGCTGTTTTTTTATATTTTTATTATAGCGAAAGTTATCGCCCTTAATAAGTGTTGGATCCGAATTAAAGTTATCAATTATAATCATCGTATGTTTCCTCAGTTGAATGGATAAAGTTTGTTGAGTGAAGGCTTAATGAGTGTTTTAATTAGTTTGTGAATAAATAACCACTCTGTATTATATATGGTGCTTGAGATATATAGGATTTTTACAGGCGATCATACGAAGATGGTTCTAGAAGTGAAACTAAAAAAGTGCGTGTACATGTAAGTGTGTGGTCTTCCCTGTTTATTGCTTGACAGAGTGTGTGGTTATCCCTGCTGTGTATTTGGCATCTAATGGTAAAATGCGTGAGGACATCCCTGCTTGTTGCAGCGCAAGATCACGTGTGTGGGACATCCCTGGATATCCCTGCCTGCATTTTATGTTAGAGCATTTGTGTGCGGACATCCCTGCCAGTGTCTCTAGTTTAGAACCGTGTCTTACGTTCAAGTGTGCGGTCATTCTTGCTTGTTTCTGCTTGTCTCTTGTTGATGTGCATTGGTGTTTGGACTTCCCTGCCAGTGTCACTTGTTCGGTACCAATAAAAATCATATATACGAAGTGATTAAGACTGCGCGTTGTACATATTTACAGCATCTCAGGTCTATCCGTTTCTATCACGGGTACGAGCCCGCTGGGGTTCACAGGCAGTGACCTCCCTTGCACGTTATATAAATTTTGGTGGCAGCGGTGAGATACCTTGAGGTAGCTGAGTGATGGAAGACGTGGACAAAGAACTGTTTGTAATTGAAGGGAAGCTCGCGGAGCCGAAGGAGGAAAGTACCAGGCTTTAGATTTTTCTGATTTTAAGAAGATGAATGTTATTGTAAAAATCACCAACTTTTGAAATTTCAAAAAAAAATTATCATTTAGGTCGGTCTAGGAATTAATAACTCAGTTAATTTTTCAAAGCTCGATACATGAACCTCTGAAATTGTTATATATATATATCAGTGCAAATTAGTTATGATTTGATACGCATATGAATTCTTGGTAAAAAAAAAAACAATGTTAAGATTACTGAATTTGTTTCTTTGGATGTTCTGTGGTCAGTTTTTAGTATAATATCCATGAACGTCTTGAACATATAAGCGATTCATGTGTCATTTTTCAGCTCATTCATTGCTTACAAAATCGGAAAATAATGACGTCCTTATAGGCATTTCAGCGGTTTTTCTTAATTATTGTCCTAAAATTACATTTTCAGTCCAGCAGGGTTTGGAGATGATGCATATATTGTATTAGAATCAAAATATTTGGCAAAGGTATACTGCTATTGCACAAATGACTGCATGAAATCAAAAAGCAAAATACATGCACATTCGAATTAGACTCGGCCTCGTTAAGTGAAGAACTGTTTTGGTTTTCAAAGGTATATATATATTATTATAACAGTAACTTGATCCGAAGGGTCGTATCACGTCGAGTTGACAGGCGCGGATCATCAGATCTAACGAGACGCGAAGCGTCGAGTTTGATCTGATGATCCGCGCCTGTCAACGAGACGTGATACGACTCTTCGGATCAAGTTACTGTTATAATGATAAATTTATTATATACCCCGTCATAACTAGCAAAATATAGCAAAAGAAAACTTCAGATATTAATTGCATGACATTTTTTCCATAAAACAAAGCATAATAACAAGGGACTTTTTAACGCGCAAGAAAAATAACGTCATATTTCTGCGTACTACGTCATCAGTTTCAGAGAGTGGTGATATGGATTAAGAAAACAACATGTTGGTGATCCGGAAAATCATATCACGACGTCACGTGATATATAGCGTAAATTCAACAGTAAAATTGGGTGATACACATTAGGTATATGATAAAAGACAAGCCAATGTCTGTTGAGCTCTTGTTTGATATTGACAAAATTTTAATTCAATATTCGAAATTCAGATAATTTAATGATGTTTCTTTTGTTGTAAATGAAAGATACGAAGAAAACCTTACTTTCAAAGGAAAGGATACGGATTTCTTACAATTTGCTTATGAAAGCTTTTTTTATGTTCTTAAACGATCATTTGAGAAAGCAGGTATTGTCTTTGACAAGGATTTTGAAAATAAAAAAAATGAATTTAAGTCCATAGTATAATGGTGGTTTCATTGGTGAAATTTAGTTTAAAGGACAGATAATACAAACAAATTTCTTCTTTGAAAAAGATTTAATATCATGTCACAAGTTATGAAATGTTGATGGTTTTTAAAATTTTTTATTCTAAGAACTGGGATATAAAAAAAAGATTTGAAAAATATTAGTAATAATTCAATGAAAAAACAAATATAGACGAATCACATTCAGTAGAGGTTTACAGAATGCATTGTATATATGTTATTTTAAATAAGACTTCTTTTTCATCATTCATAGGTAATCTTTACTATGCAATGCTTTAATCTGAATTAAGGTTTTTTTAACATGCTTTATTTAAAATAAACTATTAAAATAAACTAATAAATGCGTCATAATTTTTTACGAAGGTTTTTTTTGTGAAAATGAATGGTTCTATATAATCTGTTGTACATCAAAATATTTCTTAAGAAAAATATACGATAGGCTAAGACAAGAAAAAAAGTCAGAATATATTGGACATAGTGTTTGCATATAAAAAACAAAATAAAGACATTAAAAGAACCCAGTTATGGAGAAAAAAATAAGGGTGAACATTTCAAAACATTATTTCAACATGAATCTAGTGCAATCAATATTTAAACCTACGCAGACTACTGACAAATGATTACGTGATACAAGCAATTTATAAGTACAGTTTAACTCAATATTTCACAGACTGTACTTATTTGTGTACTGATAGAGCTTATTGCTGAGTGGAAGTAGAATGCTGATTTGTTAAAATAGCTTCAAATAAGAATAACAAGTAAACGTTAACATTATTTTTCTTGTTAAGCAATATATGACGTATATTCGTACATGAGAGTGTTTTCAATTGTAGAAAGCCTTATCATTAAAAATCTTTAGAAAGTTTATGAAATCAATTAAAGTACTACTTTTTGAATGATTATATATGCGTATATATTAAAAAACAATTTAAAAAGATCTATAATATTTGTATAACAAACTACCCGGGTATAACAAAACAGGAGACATAATACACAGATATCCGGGGAGGGGAATTCCCCCTCTACAGGTATGCCTACACGGTGGTTTGCTAGTCATCTCTATACTTTTTTGTACGTAAATTTAGACTATAAGCTGCGGATTTTACCTGATCAACTCAGAGGGTTCCCGTTAGGTATGAACGATTGGTCAGGGATGTGTTCTAATTAATTTTTAAGTATTTGACTTTTAAAAAAACCGTGTACAATTGCTGTCATTATAGTTTGTCCGTAAAATAGCAATTCATAATATTGCATCTGTGTAGGAGTTGCAAATATCATTTTAACTTCCCATGAGTGTGTGTAATTGAGTCTTATCTAAGACGTGTTCATTATGATCATTTAATGAGTGTAAAGTATATTTGTGTAAAGCCAAAAGAGCTTGTAAGTAAAACTTGTGTGTATATGTTAGAGCAGGTTCCAGTCATACCTCAAAGTTGGTTTACGACAGTGAGGTTGCCCAGTGTGTATCGCCCTTATATTTAAAATTTGTAAAAAGGTAAAATCCACTCGACTATCTGTGACAAATTGGTGTCAGAAGTTGGATAAGATTCCTTAAGATTATTAATCTTTTGTTTTATGTAAAAACCATCCAAAGTTTTCAAGAATATTTTGTATAATATTGTAAAATGCCAAAAAAAAAGATAAATGACGACATTTTTCTCTTCTTGTTGAAAAATTTTCTTTGCTTTATCACTGTTTTCTACATGCGTTTTATTTTGTATTTTTCCAATTTGCTCTTGTGTTTGTTCTGTGTTGTGGAGAATCAATCGGATTGTGGTTGTTTGGGACCTCAAAAAAGTGCGAACAAGGGTTCGGCCTATCTTAGTGAGTTTGACAATTCTTGTACAGACAGAGTTAGCAATGGTGCAAGTCGCGTAGCTGGATGTAAAGAATATCCCGATGCGGTTAGTTAGTGCATATTAGTTTTTGCTGATTTTAAGGTAGTTAGAGGTTAAATGAGGTTCGAATCAAAATTTGATCCGTCACAAGTGCTAGACATGTCCAAAATGGATGATTTAAGCGAGTTGAAATTATTTTTGGAGAGTTTGGGTCTTAAAGATGAAGATCTCACAAATTTTATTAAAGAGCAGCAAGTTCTAAGGAGAGATGAGAAAAAAGCTCAAAGAGAGTTAGATATGATATAAAAATAAATTCTCAGACTGAGGTTGAAAACGAGAGACTAAGTTTTGAGTAAGAGAGAGAGAGAAAATGAGAAATAACAGTGAAAAAAAAATGAAATTACAATAAAAGCCTATTTTTTCAGACGAGTCAAAGTTTACAGTTGGTCATGTTTTGCCCAAAACACCCAAACTCCCTTTCTTTGATTATTCGCATGATGAGATGGATAGTTTTCTCCTTAGGTTTGGACGACATGCTGAAGCTCAGCACTGGAATAAATTAAACTAGACTACAAATATTAGTGCATTGTTAGGGGGAAAGGTTTTAGATGTGTACGCGTTGATGCCCAAAAATGATGCTGTTGATTACAAAACCCTTAAGACGACTTTATTGAATGGGTTTGAATTGACAGATGATGGTTTTAAAAGAAGTGTAAATCATGTAGGCGAGATCAGTCTGAAACCTTTTCTCAATTTGCTGTGCGATTGAGTAGTTACTTTGAAAGGTGGGTTGAAATGGCAAAGGCAACCAAAACATATGAAGGTTTGTATGCTCTAATGTTGCGAGATCAATTTCCGCATGTATAAAGTCAAGATTTAAGATTGTTTTTAAAGAAGAAAATACTCGACAGTTTAAGAAATATGGCAAACTTAGCTGACCAGTACAAAGATGCCGATGACTTAAGTACGCTGCAAGCTGCAGGTAACGGTAAGATTTCTTTGTTAAAAAGAGTTAATCAGGTAAAGAAAGTAAATAGTGGTGAAAACAAGAGTTCATCTTTTGATAAGAAAAGATTCATACCTAAGTCAGAACGTAAGTGTTTTAAATGTCACAAAGTTGGGCACATTGCATCAGAGTGTAGGTCCAAAACAGCTTTTAACAATGCGGCATATGCTGTGCAGGACGTTGTATCTTCTGAACAAATGGTATGTTTTGTAAGCACAATACCCTCACACTTCCACTGCATCTTCTTTTCCAACAACTACGTCATTTTCGTCTTGCCAAAGTACCCCCGTGGGGTTACGGGTTAGAATAGGTCCTTAGTACTTACTTGCTTGTGGTAAAAGGCGACTAAATGGGGTGGTCCTTCGGATGAGACCGTATAAACCGAGGACCCGTGTCATAGCATGTGTGGCACGATAAAGATCCCTCCCTGCTCAAAGGTCGTAAGTGCCGAGCATAGGCCTAAATTTGCAGCCTTTCAACGGCAATGGTGACGTCTCCATATCAGTGAAATATTCTGGAGAGGGACGTTTAACAGTATACAATCAATCAATCAATCAATCAATCTTGCCAAAGTAACTTAGCTTCTAGTATGCCGATATGTGTAGGACATGTTAACAATGTACCAGTTCCAGTCTTGAGAGATACTGGCTGCAGTGGTATTGTCATAAACAGGAGCGAAAACAAGAGAACGACCTAGTATAAAGGTAAAAAACAGACTTGTGTTCTAGCAGATGGTTTCAAAATAACTGTTCCATTCGCAGAGGTTTCCATTAAAACTCCCTTCCTGAAAGGTCAGTATGAGGTATGGTGCATGGAGAATCCTATGTACGATCTGATAGTTGGTAATGTCCAAGATGCCAAGCCAGCGACTCAACCAGATCCAGATTGGCAGGTAAATGCTGTTGAGACCCGGCAATAGAAACGTAACAAGATCAAACCATACGCTCAGCTAAAATTATCAGCCATCATATCTGAGGAGGATCTTGATCCATTGAAAATTAGAAATGCAAAAGAGCAGGATGTTTCTCTGAAAAGGGTACGTGAATATGTTGAGAACTACGTGATGCAGATTACGAAAACTGGTAAGGTGAGTTGGTTTAAGAAAAATGAACTTTTGTTTAGACATAACAACACTCGTACCGGAGGACAAGACAAGGTATATGCTCATTTGGTTGTTCCTGCAAAGTTTCGGGACCAGGTAATGAAACTAGCGCATGACTCTTTGTTAGCAGGTCACTTGGGGACACAGCGGACCTTAGCAAGAGTAACCTCCGAATTCTTCTGGCCATGGATGCATAGTGAGGTGCGGCGTTATTGTCAGTCATGTGACATATGTCAACGCACAGTTCACAAAGGTAAGGTACAGAAAGTGCCATTGGAGCAAATGCTACTCATAAATGAGCCATTCCAGAGAGTTGCCGTCGATCTTTTTGGACCGCTTTACCCAACCAAGGACAAAGGTAACCGTTATATTTTGACTCTGGTGGATAGCCAAGGAAAGTTTAGAAAAGTCGTCTACCAGGTATAAGAAACACTATGACAAGAAAAAAGGCATAGAAGTCTAAAGGTAGGAGAGAGAGCATTATTTCTATTGCCATCTGATAACAATAAGTTATTGCTTCAGTAGAAAGGACCTTTTGTGGTAACTAAAAAGGTAAACAGAGTAGATTATCAATTGGATGTTTAAGGTAAGACAAATCGTTCCACATAAATCTATTAAAGAGGTATGCTGAGAGACATACTTCAGATAAGGTTTCGATGACGTGTGGTGCAGTTGTACTTGGTGTAGTTAACGCATCAGTGATTGATTGGGTAAATGATAAAAACCAAGAAGGCCAGCTAGACGGGTATCCTGAATCAAAGTAAAGTGGAAGTAATGTTAACATAAACCCTTCATTATCTGCAGAGAATAGGGATAAGTTGTTGAAATTGTTGGGTCAGTACAGTGACGTTTTCCAAGACAATCCAAGTCTTACAAATTCCTTGAACAAGACATAAGAATGGTAAGTTCAAAACCCATTCATGTAAAAAGTCGTCACATACCATATACTATGGAGGAGACAGTCAACAAGGAGATGAGGGATATGTTGAGTACAGTACCGACCGGACACAACCTAACAGAAAGCAAACCAGGAGCGGACCCCGGATTCGCTCTCTGGGTCCGTTTTGGGTTCGCTCGGGGTCGGCTAGTGCTGACCTCGAGCAAACCCAGAGCTCATCGAAACTAAACCCGTAGAGGACACCAAACGAACCCAAGGCGGACCCAGAGAGCGAACCCCAAATTAAATAGCGGTCCCAGAATGCGAACGAACATTCGATATTTATTTAAAGAGCCGTCAATCAGTATTAGCGATTAACCAATCAGCGCGTCAACCGATCATAATAGCATATTGATCTGTCGATTAGGACAAAAGATCGAACGTGTTGATTTAATGCTCTTGCGTATCGAATCATTTGAGATATGTACATAATATGTATGCATATATCCTTTTTCGTATCAATATAAAAACAAACTGCTAATGCAGGATTAGTTTCAAGCAAACTCTATCGGTACAAAATCTACAACAACAACAACACACAGAAATTGCAGCAACCATTTTCAATACACAAGTGCATGAAATATGAATATTTCATGATTGTTCACAAGGGAAATAAAGCTTGTAGATATACATATAACTTATCCATTACCACTCTCGCGGTTGTCTCACCAAATATAGTTAGAGGTACTGCAAACTCCTCAGGCATTATAATTTGCAAAACAATGAAAAATCTAAGGTTCCGAATCACGTCCACTATGATGAGCATTGCCTGCAAGTCAGTGACAGCATTGACCTTGATGTGTGATAAACTTGTGTGAATAATTCTTTCACTTTTAAAAAAGAGATATGGAAACAAATATTATGAATATCCCATTTGATTTACTATGATTTTAACTCAAAGAATAAAAGAAAATTGCAGTAAACGTTTTTAATTTATTTTAAGAATTTTAAAAGAGTGCCAAAGAATTTAACAGATAAATGTTTACCTGAAAGAACCTGAAAGATAATACCTGAAAGAACCGAATATTCAGCCTTATGTTCATTTCACTTTCATTTGTAATTCATAAAAAAGAGAAGGATTGGAACCAGATTGAAATGCTTTGATAAAGAATATATAAACTAGCTAAAAACATCTGAAAGAGACATGTAAAGATGTGAAATAAAACATAATTTAAGAAATTGAATATTCTTCTTGAGATTGAAAGCGTAAAATTCATAATGTTTTTAAGGTAACCTTTTCACATCTACTTTCTGCGAACTTCATACAAAAATACCCTTGCATCTGGAAAACCTTAAATGAAATTCATCTTGCAAGTCAAATTTTGTAAAGGTGTTTTTTTCTACAGGGTATGTCAATAGTAGAACGCCCAGAGTGTAGATATTAAAATCATGTACCCAATTCATACGACGAAAATTTGCTTATTAGTAAATCTACACACGTAAGTAAATGTTAATTTACTATGCGTTCAGACGAGATTTATGTACTGTTAGTAAATCATCATTTTTTCCTATAAGATATGGAGATGGACAAATTCGTAAATGTGAATTTTTGTAGAAAAAGTGTATTTCCTTACTGTTTGTGTAAAAGACTAACTTTTGAATATTTCTTAAAGAAACTGGGGGAGGGGGAGGTGGAAATTCGATCCACTTATTTATTTCTACAAAAGAAAAGGAACTGAAGGATTTTAAGGAGAAAGAATACATGGTATAAGAATTAACACAGTGTCACGGGGAAGGAAAACTTATTAAATTTTTTGTTAAATGTTGGAAAATGCTTTGGCCTTGGTCTTAAAATCTGTAGAAGAACCGTAGGGTGTAAAGAAAAAAGGTGAATGTTGCCATCTACTAATTGGCGTCTTCAGCAGAAATAGAACGATTGGAATCTTTTTGGTGTTGGGAAAACTATAATACATTAAGCGTGTGAGGCCATTATAAAATATCCGCTCGAAAATGATACTTGAAGGATATGAAGATAACGAACAGTATTCAATACAAAAGTCCATTAAACAATACAAAATAGGAGCAGAGCAAACACGAATCCCCAAAACACCAGAGGTGGGATCAGGTGCAATGGAGGAGTGAGCATCCCCTGCCTGCCGACCAGTAACACCCACTGTGTGCTCATTGTCATGATCAAAAAATAGCGAAAAAATAATTGTAATTATGTTTTTTCAAGGAGAATGAAAGGATGAAGAAACGAAGAGTGATCGATCTCAAAAAGTCTTTGAACAATACAAATATGTGAATAGGAAATTAACACGAATCCCTGGGCATTCATGCTGGGATCACATGTCAAGAGGATACTTACAAATGCTTACTTCCAAAGAGTTAATTGAAATTCCTGTAACATAAACTTCTATGTGAGTAGTTTGTCTGGATTTAAAAGAGTGAAAGGTAGAAGAAAGTCATAAAGAGCTAAACGTTGATGAGCCCCAAACAATGCATTAATGGAATGCATGTCCTGTTACAACGCACTTTGAAAAAGTACGCATTTTGAAGTGCGTTAAATTTGGGACCAACATACTTTGAAATAATAAAATTTCTTTTCAAAGCTCGTTGATATCGACCATATTAACTAACCTTGAGAAAATGTGTATGGCTTGGTCAATTTTCTTGAAAATATTAGGTATGGTAAATAATTGAACCTGTTGGATAACTTTTCGTCGATAAGGTCACCTAAGGATGTGAAAGTGAGCGATTTTAATTTTTCCATACTTTGAAAATTCTTTCTCTCTTAAATGTTTTACTGTATTAAAATTACTTATAATTTGCTACAAAGTGTATGCAAAAGCTAATTTGCATCTAGTCCCGACCAGATGTAAATTTTTTCAACTGTGAAGAATTTGCATATGAGTAAATCCGTTCATACGACAAAAATTGCACATGTGAGTAAATTTACTAACTGTAGAAGTCCTTTTTTCCGGGGTCAAAATTCCGCGGAATCTCAATTTCTGTTTAATCCGCGGGTAGAAAATAACGCGGATTTTCTTTAATGTCACTGAATGTCTTACATTTATATTACGTACGCTTGGACAGATTTCCGCGGATTATCTGTTACCGCGTACATAGCGTAAAATAATAGCACGCGGAAAAAAGTACCGGGGTACTTCTACAGTATGTGTAGAATATACTAAGGTATGCAAGTCATGTCGTATGTATGGGTTATTAGTTAATTATGATAGACGAAAATCTTTTGGATGGATAAATGGTTCGAGCCCCTAACTGGTATTCTAGAATCCAGTGTACTTTTTCCTGTCTTTCCATTGATTTGTTTATGACTTCCTTTATACTTAATGATAACAGTACACTAAATGCTTGATCATTTCGTGAGAGAAAATTTTCTTACACGTGCTTCAATCATCTTGTGAATTTGTAAAATTTAAACAGTCTTTAAATATCACTTCTTGCCATATTGCGTATAGTGCATATAGTAGAAATTTATGCTTTACATTGAAAAAAGAATTGCTATAATGTGCAGACAGATATTGGCAAGTGAATTAGATTTTTTTTAGTATTGTGAACATCTTTCATCGATTGTTTATTACATCATAAGATTTACCTCCTATGTGTTCAATAGCATTTCAATCACGGATTGAAATAAAAATACTAGTTTCACATAAGGCATAAAGTATTTATATATATATCACATCACAAATCTCAAAAAGTCTTTGAACAATACAAATATGTGAATAGGAAATTAACACGAATCCCTGGGCATTCATGCTGGGATCACATGTCAAGAGGATACTTACAAATGCTTACTTCCAAAGAGTTAATTGAAATTCCTGTAACATAAACTTCTATGTGAGTAGTTTGTCTGGATTTAAAAGAGTGAAAGGTAGAAGAAAGTCATAAAGAGCTAAACGTTGATGAGCCCCAAACAATGCATTAATGGAATGCATGTCCTGTTACAACGCACTTTGAAAAAGTACGCATTTTGAAGTGCGTTAAATTTGGGACCAACATACTTTGAAATAATAAAATTTCTTTTCAAAGCTCGTTGATATCGACCATATTAACTAACCTTGAGAAAATGTGTATGGCTTGGTCAATTTTCTTGAAAATATTAGGTATGGTAAATAATTGAACCTGTTGGATAACTTTTCGTCGATAAGGTCACCTAAGGATGTGAAAGTGAGCGATTTTAATTTTTCCATACTTTGAAAATTCTTTCTCTCTTAAATGTTTTACTGTATTAAAATTACTTATAATTTGCTACAAAGTGTATGCAAAAGCTAATTTGCATCTAGTCCCGACCAGATGTAAATTTTTTCAACTGTGAAGAATTTGCATATGAGTAAATCCGTTCATACGACAAAAATTGCACATGTGAGTAAATTTACTAACTGTAGAAGTCCTTTTTTCCGGGGTCAAAATTCCGCGGAATCTCAATTTCTGTTTAATCCGCGGGTAGAAAATAACGCGGATTTTCTTTAATGTCACTGAATGTCTTACATTTATATTACGTACGCTTGGACAGATTTCCGCGGATTATCTGTTACCGCGTACATAGCGTAAAATAATAGCACGCGGAAAAAAGTACCGGGGTACTTCTACAGTATGTGTAGAATATACTAAGGTATGCAAGTCATGTCGTATGTATGGGTTATTAGTTAATTATGATAGACGAAAATCTTTTGGATGGATAAATGGTTCGAGCCCCTAACTGGTATTCTAGAATCCAGTGTACTTTTTCCTGTCTTTCCATTGATTTGTTTATGACTTCCTTTATACTTAATGATAACAGTACACTAAATGCTTGATCATTTCGTGAGAGAAAATTTTCTTACACGTGCTTCAATCATCTTGTGAATTTGTAAAATTTAAACAGTCTTTAAATATCACTTCTTGCCATATTGCGTATAGTGCATATAGTAGAAATTTATGCTTTACATTGAAAAAAGAATTGCTATAATGTGCAGACAGATATTGGCAAGTGAATTAGATTTTTTTTAGTATTGTGAACATCTTTCATCGATTGTTTATTACATCATAAGATTTACCTCCTATGTGTTCAATAGCATTTCAATCACGGATTGAAATAAAAATACTAGTTTCACATAAGGCATAAAGTATTTATATATATATCACATCACAAATCTCAAAAAGTCTTTGAACAATACAAATATGTGAATAGGAAATTAACACGAATCCCTGGGCATTCATGCTGGGATCACATGTCAAGAGGATACT
Organism: Saccostrea glomerata; assembly: GCA_003671525.1. Lineage (NCBI taxonomy): Eukaryota > Metazoa > Mollusca > Bivalvia > Ostreida > Ostreidae > Saccostrea > Saccostrea glomerata. The sequence continues at coordinate 16,669 of PRKT01001671.1, read as the reverse complement.
TACAAATGCTTACTTCCAAAGAGTTAATTGAAATTCCTGTAACATAAACTTCTATGTGAGTAGTTTGTCTGGATTTAAAAGAGTGAAAGGTAGAAGAAAGTCATAAAGAGCTAAACGTTGATGAGCCCCAAACAATGCATTAATGGAATGCATGTCCTGTTACAACGCACTTTGAAAAAGTACGCATTTTGAAGTGCGTTAAATTTGGGACCAACATACTTTGAAATAATAAAATTTCTTTTCAAAGCTCGTTGATATCGACCATATTAACTAACCTTGAGAAAATGTGTATGGCTTGGTCAATTTTCTTGAAAATATTAGGTATGGTAAATAATTGAACCTGTTGGATAACTTTTCGTCGATAAGGTCACCTAAGGATGTGAAAGTGAGCGATTTTAATTTTTCCATACTTTGAAAATTCTTTCTCTCTTAAATGTTTTACTGTATTAAAATTACTTATAATTTGCTACAAAGTGTATGCAAAAGCTAATTTGCATCTAGTCCCGACCAGATGTAAATTTTTTCAACTGTGAAGAATTTGCATATGAGTAAATCCGTTCATACGACAAAAATTGCACATGTGAGTAAATTTACTAACTGTAGAAGTCCTTTTTTCCGGGGTCAAAATTCCGCGGAATCTCAATTTCTGTTTAATCCGCGGGTAGAAAATAACGCGGATTTTCTTTAATGTCACTGAATGTCTTACATTTATATTACGTACGCTTGGACAGATTTCCGCGGATTATCTGTTACCGCGTACATAGCGTAAAATAATAGCACGCGGAAAAAAGTACCGGGGTACTTCTACAGTATGTGTAGAATATACTAAGGTATGCAAGTCATGTCGTATGTATGGGTTATTAGTTAATTATGATAGACGAAAATCTTTTGGATGGATAAATGGTTCGAGCCCCTAACTGGTATTCTAGAATCCAGTGTACTTTTTCCTGTCTTTCCATTGATTTGTTTATGACTTCCTTTATACTTAATGATAACAGTACACTAAATGCTTGATCATTTCGTGAGAGAAAATTTTCTTACACGTGCTTCAATCATCTTGTGAATTTGTAAAATTTAAACAGTCTTTAAATATCACTTCTTGCCATATTGCGTATAGTGCATATAGTAGAAATTTATGCTTTACATTGAAAAAAGAATTGCTATAATGTGCAGACAGATATTGGCAAGTGAATTAGATTTTTTTTAGTATTGTGAACATCTTTCATCGATTGTTTATTACATCATAAGATTTACCTCCTATGTGTTCAATAGCATTTCAATCACGGATTGAAATAAAAATACTAGTTTCACATAAGGCATAAAGTATTTATATATATATCACATCACAGAGAAAGTCCTCACTTCAGTTATGCAAGAGGAAGGAAATCTCTAGTGGATATAACTGAGAGCAACATATTACACTTCAAGAGTACTGTGCAACTATATATTCAAGAAGTGGTGTAAATCAGATGTGGATACTTAAACATTCTCAAGAACTTTTGGACAATTTGATATCACAAGACTTTACAAAAATCAACAGCTTAGAAACTTACGACTTTTCAACTTTTTTACACCACGATTCCCCACGACAAATTAAAATCCAGGCTTTTTGATATCATTGACAGCTGCTTCTTCAACAAAAATGGAACTCGTAAATTTACTTACCTCGTAATTGGTCATTTGAAAAATTATTTTGTTAAAATAGATTCTGATTGCACACATAAGTACTCTGAAGTTGACATCAAGAAGATGCTTGAGTTTCTGATTGACAATATCTATGTGGTTTTTGGAGACCAGGTATTCCAACAATCTTTTGGAATTCCCATGGGTACAAATTGCGCTCCGTTATTAGCAGACTTATTTTTATATTCATATATATATTTCTTATGCGTGAAAAGAAGAAAATACTTGCTTTGGCCTTCAACTCGACATTTAGATATATCGACGACGTATTGTCAATAATGATTATTTCCATTCCTACGTCGATACGATATATCCTGGTGAGCTTGAGATAAAAGATACCACAGAGTCCGACACTTCTGCTTCATACTTGGATATTTTACTTGAAAAAAGACACTAATGGTAATCTAACAACCAAGCTATATGATAAACGTGATGACTTTAACTTTTCTATCGTCAACTTCCCTTACTTATGCAGCAATATACCTTCATCACCTGCATACGGAGTATATATATCTCAGTTGATTCTATACGCAAGAGCCTGCTTTACTTACGAACAATTTCTTAAACGAGGTAAATTATTGACAAGCAAGTTGATGAAACAAGAATATTAACACTCTCGTTTAAAGTCATCATTTCGTAAATTCTATGGTCAATACATTGACCTTGTCAGCAAATACAATTTATCATTGAGTCAAATGCTGACTGACGTTTTTCATACCAATTGTTAGTCCATTATTTATACACTGAATTGACGACGGATTTTTCCCGTTATTTCCTGATCATGACAACGAGCACACGGCGGGTGTGACCGGTCTGCAGGGGATGCTCACTCCTCCATGGCACCTGATCCCACCTCTGATGTTTCTTGGGTCCGTGTTTGCTCTGCTCTTATTTGTATTGTTTTTATGGACTTTGAGATTGAATACTGTTCGTTATCTCCATATCCTTCACTGAGGTTATTACTTTGCATGATATGATCCCAATTATAATGAATCAAACAAAACATACGTGATAGACATTTTTTTTATTACTCAGTAATGCACATTTATCTAAATATTTACATTTGCTGTATTGTTTTTCAGCCAACTGTAAAATTGATTCGATTGGTTGATTGATTGATTGATTATACTGTTTATCGTCCCTCTCCAGTATATTTCACTGATATGGAGATGTCACCATTGCCGGTGAAGGGCTGCAAATTTAGGCCTAAGCTCGACACTTACGGCCTTTTAGCAGGGAGAGATCTTTATCGTGCCACACCTGCTGTGACACGGGGCATCGGTTTACACGGTCTCATCCGAAGGACCGCCCAATTTGTCGCCTTTTACGACAAGCAAGGGGTTCTGAGGACCTATTCTAACCCTGATCCCCACGGGGCTAAAATTGAATTGAATACAATTTTATGCATACTCACGAGTACAAATATACACTCAGATACTACCGCTAGGGTAACAACACAAAACGGTTATAGAGACGTTTAAAAAAATGCATCGATATAGCGCAGGATAGCAAAGCATTCTGGGGTAGTTTTGATTCTAAATTGTTCAAATCATGACCCCCAGGGGAAGGGCGGGGCCACAATTGGGGATCAAAGTTTTATTTATAAATAAATCGGATAAATCTTTGAAAATCTTCTTCTCAAGACCCACTGGGCCAGAAAAGCTTAAAATAATGTGGAAGCATCCTAGTATAGTGTAGATTCTAAATTGTTCAAATCATGACCCCTGGGGGAAGTGCGGGGCCACAGTTGGGAATCAAAGTTTTACATAAAAATATATAGGAAAAATCTTTGAAAAGCTTCTTCTCAAGAACCACTGGACCAGAAAAACTGAAACTTATGTGGAAGCATCCTGGGGTAGTGTAGATTCTAAATTGTTTAAATCTTGACCCCCGGGGGAAGGACGGGGCCACAATTTGGAATCGAAGTTTTCCATCGAAATGTATAGGCAAAATCTTTGAAAATCTTCTTCTCAAGAACCACTGGGCCAGAAGAGCTGAAACTTATGTGAACATGGAAGGATTCTAGGGTAGTGTAGATTTCAAAATGTCTAAATTATGATTGGTGGGGTAGAGTGGGGATGCATTATGTATTACAAGGGGGAAGTCTGGTAAAAAAAAACAGAATGGTCAAAGCATCTCAGGTGAGCGATGTGGCCTATGGGCCTCTTGTTTGACAACCATTTATTAAAGTTTACCATTGTTTTTGCTCTCCGACTTTTCTGTTATATTATATATCTTGTACGTCTAATAAATCATATATACATAAGACTACCAGAGATTTGTCTCCCTTATTTTGTACAGCATTTCAACAACTGATATAAACAAACATTTTTAAATCAAGCATTTCTAACAAGCACATTACGCTGATGTCCACACTTTCATTCTAGATCTGTACAAGGAAGGAAACAAATGATAGGTTAACTTAACCATGAACAATATTTTTTACAGGAGTGAGGTCATTATTTCCAAGGAAATATATAGAGAGATATATTGAATCAAAAAACAGATTTGTTCAAAAACATAATCAATGAATTTAGCATCAGCTTACTCATGAGTCAGTAGAATGGCTATATGTCTGTGGTAATGTATATTTCTGATATTTTCTGGACGACGTTTTTGTATGGATCCTTCATGACAATTGTGTGAGTACATGTAAATACATTGTAAATTATTATATTATTGTTCTGATTTTCTCAAGCATGCTCTTTTCTTATGCTAGTTAAAATTTAAGTGTTAAATTTGAGACATATTTAGGATTACTTTTTTATGACACTGAAAGTGGGCGATACTTTCCGCTTTATTTGATAATATGGTGCGTGTTGTCACGTTTGGTCCGCAATCACAGGCTTAGTGTTAGGTCAGTTCCCATGTTAGAGAGTTTGTATATCTATTTCCTGTAAATTACTGTAACACAATGAGCGTATAAATTATAAGTTTGATTGATAGATTAATTTGTACAGTACATTTATCTATGTTTTAATATTGTGTTATAATTGATACTATCACTGTGTAGCGCGACGGAAAATAAAATCTTAATTACGAACTTGTTTACAAACTCTGGGAGATAGACTACAATAACAGAGCGTCTTCATTTGACGGACAATTAGTTTTTACGATGTGTTGTTCTCGAGCATTGACACTTCCAATCACACTTTGTGCAAAGCTGCAGATATCTAATTAACTGAAGATGATGTGCAAGATGCATAATGTTAATGTAAACAGAGGACATTGCCGTATCCTATAAGGAGATGGGAGACAGAGCTTCAGTGAGGGGCGGGCAATATTAATATTAATGAAGTGACACTCTTAATAACTAATTGCTATTACCAAATATGTGAACCCTATGATGCAGCTTCTTGTACAAAAGATGCGCGCACTGAGTATCAATAGCTTTTAACATCCTAGCTCCGAGACGAACTATGAGAGCTTTTACGAACTTAGCTCTGAGACCTATGTGATGACTATGTGAACTGTCACCATCTTAACTCCGAGATCTTTATAATTGAACTTACCATGTACCATTACTTTTGCTGTGACTTTATAATAAAACTATAAACTTACAAAAGTCTTCTTAATCCAACCACATTGGCTAATTGTGTTATATTACACAGAACAAGAATAAGGCATACTTTTCAAAAAAATAATCATTCCTGTAAGCAAGCCACCATTCTAAAAAAAAAATCGGTTTTTCCACAACTTATGAGCCTAAAGTATCTTTTGATGTCATTTGTGCGAGAGTAAAAGAACTTTAACAAAAATGAAATTTTCAATAAAAAAAGACTTCTCTGTAAAAATATGCAAGTAATGATTTAAGACTATTGTTATAGAATAAAATATTTGACAATTAAGATGTATTTGACTTCATCGTGAATAGAATGGTCACACATTCTGATATTTTTATTGATGTTTTTTTTTTTTTCATTTAAGGAATGAAGCTAATTTCAACTTATGTTATCCGATATAACATAACTTGGGGCAGTTTACGCTTTATAAACCGCGAAGCGGTTTAAAAGAAAGAGTAAACTGCCCCAAGTTTTGTTATTTCGGATAACATTAGTTGAAATTAGCTTCATTCTTTATAATTTAATTTCAGTGTAGATAATGAGACAAGATTTCCTCCGGAAAAAGGCTTCAAATTGAGCAATATTTTAAAAGTAACGTCAAGCGGTGTAATACGCTTTTGAAGTAAGTCATTGTGACGTAGGCAAGTTATATTATACAATATGTAATATGTTCCTCTGAATGATTCAGCCAATGAAATTGCTTGATACAAGTGAAATTAAATTATTACATTTTAATTGGTATTTATCTAGATCCTACCACACATAAATATTTACATTTCCAATAAATTTCCCCTATGTTTTTTACAAAATATAATGCAGTATATTTTCTCATGAACTACATTAGGTATGTATCACGAATAAGCATGAATATCTCCATTGTTACGTCATGATACCGCTCTTGACGTCAAAAAGTCAAAAAATATAGTGCATACTGATTTGTTTTAAAAAAAAATGACAGTTGAACGGCGTAAATTTATGTCAAGTAAAAAGAAAAATAATGTAAATATAAGAAATGAATTTAATTTATTGAAGATTCATGAGGTATATGAACTACGACGCTTCACGCCGGCATATTTATCATGAAGCGCTAACGCGCTTCATGAAATATGCCGGCGTGAAGCGTCGTAGTTCATAACCTCATGAATCTTCAAAAATTAAATTCATTTCTTAAATGAAATTCAGTTCGTCTTTGTCTTATGTTTAAAAGTCAATTTATTTTTTTCAATAGAGAAAATGTAGAAAAACTGCCATCCAGAGATGTTTCGTTTTGAAACTCATCCAGTACTGGTTTCTATTTCCTTCCCTGTATCAATATAAAGAAACAAACTGCAAAAAAAGAATAATATAAAGCATTCTATCGGTACAACATCTAGCTGTGATGCACAATTTTGTCTTTGTCCTATATATAAAAGTCAATTTAATTTTTAATAGAGAAAATGTACAAAACTGCCATCCAGAGATATCTCATTTTGAAACCCATCCAGTATTGGTTTCTATTTCCTTCCCTGTATCAATATAAAGAAACAAACTGCTAAAAAGGGACTAATTTAAGGCATTCTTTCGGTACAACATCTAGCTGTGATACACAATGAAAATTGAGGCATCCGTTTTGAATACACAATTGCTTAATAAGAATTCCATTTACTTAAACTGTTTTTAGGCGATACAAACACACATTGTACAAGATACTCAAAGCTTAGATAAACTTATATATGCAGAAGTAAATATTACCTGAAAGAAAAAAAGAATATATCAGCAGAGTGTCTAAGAACCCCCAATGACATAAGGTCTGAAGAATATATGTCCTCCACCACAGCTCCGCTCACTTTATCCTTGTATGACAGCAGCCTTTTTAAATATACTGAAAGGAAAAAGAAACGCAGGGTAGCATAATGTTCAAAAACATTTTGACCACATGACCGAAAATTACGATAATTGGTCAGAAGGGAAATTTAGTTACTGTGCACCATTATCAGTATTCAGAATTACTCAACCGTAAAATTTATGACGTAACGTAGGGAAATTGCTAAAAAGCCTAAAACACGTGCAATTTGATAACGACGAGTTTGTCAACAAATCTTGTTGCATTTTTTGATGCATACGAGGTATGCACATCGTTTTTCAGTATTAAGAGACATAATGAATTTCTTGCAATCTTGGCACAGTTTATGGAAGTTCAATGGGGTCTTGTTTTCGAATTGCCTAATTAATGAAAAAGGCAACAACGGTTTACTAAGCAGTTTCTTGTAAATTTTCCCCAATAAAACTTGTTACCTGTTGTCAGAGAGGGTCTGGAATGGTTTTCAATCAACCTTGACGATGACGTTAACGCGAAACAGAGCCATGTTACGAGCTAGTTATACGTCCTGCCATCTCTTAAATCGCCACCTCACTACCACAAAACGGCCATTTATACAGTAGACGATTATAATCATTACATTCATACGAAATTTGAAAGAAAACAATTCCGCAATTTGATTTTTTGAGCCAGTCAACTTACTGTTTTATTCCTCTAACTAACGCATGCGCGCGCCGTTTGACTTATTTTTTTGCATGGTTACCCATGCCAAATATAGCCAGGGTCTGAAAGATAAACACTCTAATGAAATTCCATGCAAAGGAGAAATAAGGCTCTGACAGTTGCATATGAGAGACATTGAAGATCATGATAGTTTTCGATTGTCACTTTTGGGGGGTATCGTCATTTGAGCTTCAGTAACGCATGAATTATTAGACAAAATCAATTGGGAATTTGGTTATATCTTTTTTAAAAATGATTTTAAAAGTTAGATATAAAAACTAAAACATATTTTAAGAAAAACAAATTTAATTCATCTCAGAAGATTACCCTGCGTTTCTTTTTCCTTTCAGTATAAGAAGAAGCTTGTAAATTTAAGTCTCTCGTCATTTGTCATTTGCAAATTTATTTTCTTAATCATTTGTACGACTTTTATATATCTGCCTGTTTTTGAATTTATATGAAGCAGGATTTCTTCAAAAGTTTGTAGATGTAAAAAACAAGGATTTTTCCTGCAGTTTTCATTAAGATATGTAAATGGCATTTTCTATTCATTTTAATTCTGTATTGATTCTAGAACCTAATTATTATTATTATTATCATTATTATTATTATTATTATTATTATCATCTCTTACTGTTTTTGTTTGGGTTCTCTTTCCCTATTACAAGGGTCCTCGGTCTTTAGGGGAAGACTCCTGTATTATTGATTTGTTTCTTTTTCATTTTTTTTCCAATTTAAAAAAATGTTATGCAGAAGATTCCTAGTGACCTGCTTAATCGACTTTAGGAAACTTTAAGGGATAATGCTTTATGATCTAAAAATTATCATTTTGTCCAAATTTTCAAAATGCACTTCTGGTCGGAATTTATGGCCGCCAATGAATCGATTTCAGATGTCCATTTCCTCTTAATAAAAACTTTCTATGGACATGATGGCAAGATAAATGCAGAAATATGAATATTTCATGCTTGTTCACAAGGGGAAATGAAGCATGTATATATAGATAAACCTAATCTAGTACCACTCTCTTTGTTGTCTCATAAAATATAGTCAGATGTACTGCAAACTCCTCGGGCATTATAATTTGCAACAAACGAAAAATCTAAGGCTCCGAATCACGTCTATTATGATCAGCACTCCATGCAAGTCAGTGGAAGCATTTACCTTAATGTGTGATAATCTTGCGTGAATGATGTTTTCGTTTGTGATAAGAATAATGGTAACAAATAATTTGAATATCCCCTTTTGATTAACTATAATTTTAACTCAAAGGATAAAAGAAAGTAACAAAAAACGTTTATTATTATTTTTAAATATCTAACAAAGTTTTAAAGAATTTAACAGAATTTAACAGATGTCTGTTTCTCAATTTATTGTAGTAAAGTGTTTTTTTATTGAGTGTAGTGATATAGTGATACCTTTAAAGTTACTGAAGCATATTTCAGAAAGTTTGTGCTAAGTATGGCATGAAATCTTGAGAATAAAAGAAGTTTTTTTTCTATATATTTTGGTTGCCTTGTCCAATACTTGAAAGAACTGAATATTCAGCCTTAAGTTCAATTCATTTTCATTCATGATTCTTAGAAAGGACGAGGATCGGAACCAGATGGGAACCAGATGTGAATGCCTTGAAAAAGAATATAATTATAAACTAACTAAAAAATATCTGAAAGAGACATTCAAAGATGTGCTTTAAAAAATGGTCTTACAAATGGTTTACGCCGTCGTCATTCTAATCTGCCAGTAAACAGGCGGTGAAGGTAAATGCATGTACATTTGTATTCTTAATATTTTTTTAAATGATAATGTTGATACTAGTGTATTTCAACGACAAAATAAGCATGTCCCATCTTCCAGACAGGAAACTCGATCAATAAATCTATACATTTCTTCAATAAATAAATTATTTATGTATAAATTTCTTACTTATTGTTAACGACATTCTCTTGGTGGTAACACTAGCGATTAATACGACTTTACATCCTCAATTAATTTTAAAACAATAGTTTTTTTTTCAATTAATATCGATTGAACACAGGCATACAATTTGTATTATAGGCCGAGGGCGGACCTTTTCTTATAGAGCCAGGCGGACCAAATATGTTATCGTATTTGGTCCGGCCGGACCTTTAAACGAGGAGGACCAAATATTATGCGACACCGGTCATATCTTGAAATGCCTGTTTAGTAATGTTGAAGCAGAAGTTATTTGACAGATCAAGATATTCTAGATGTCGAAGTCCACTAGATTCCTGTATATCATAGATCAAATTTCCTTGAACATGCAAATGTGTTAATGAGTTATTTGGTCTGACTCCGTAAAATTTACCTATACGAGGAACATATATTTTCTTATTGGCCATGCTAAGAGATTTTAGTTTGGGGGGTAATTGATAAAAATTATATCGTTTCGACACTTCATTTGATGTTTCATCGACACTAATATCTCCCACCTTGTCACAACTGTTAGAGTTATAATTACAACCAGTCGTACGCATTGTATCTTTTTCAGTATCGTCAATGTTTAATCTTTCTAGATTTGAAAGAAAGTCGCCTTCTGAAACATACATCCCGAACATAAGCGGATTATTGTTGATATTTAAATATTTCAATGATTTGGGAAGGTACTTAGTTAATCGATGCTCAATGATACCAATTCTATTCCCTGCCAAAGACAACTCTGTCAAAGAAGTATTTTGAAGATATTTTATATGGTCTATTCCTAATATCCATGAAAGTCCTTGTTGGCAATGAAGATTATTTGCGATAAGAGTCTGGATTTTCGAATACTGCAGATCATAAGTAATATTGATTAAAACAGATAGCGTAAGATCTGGGTTTTCAGAAAGATCCAGAAATATGAGATCATTGAAGTGTGCAAAAGCTCCATTCTCCATGTGCATGATATTACAGTTAAATATTGTAAGATTTTTCAAACGTTGAAAAATTTTGAAAGTATCACTCTCGATACTATTTAGAAAACAATGACCACCATCTACCGTAAATACAAGAACTTCAATGGAATTACTTGCTTCGAATGCGTCCTCAAAGTTATGCCCACCTAGTCCATTCAGCTCAATATGCCTTAATGAAGAAAGCCCGTAAAAGCATTCTTTGGAGTACTTCATCTCCTTGATCGTAGAATAAGATATTTTTGAACAATTATCTTTCATGAGCAGAGTGTCAAGTTTTGTCAGATTCTCGAAAAATCGTGATGGCCATTCCTTTTTCTTTTCAAGCCATAAGCAATTATGTTCAATATTTAACCATTGCAAATGCTTGTATCTGGCAAGAACTTCCTTTTTTGGATTCAGGATATTATTTTCACTTATATCTAGCCGCACAATCTCCTGTGGCATGTCTTTAGGTATTTCCGTTAGATAATTTTTGTTTAGATAGATACAGGAAACATTTCGGTAGAATTTTGGAGAGTAAATCAGGTTTAACGAGCTGCAATCCACGCTCAGCATCCCTCTTTCGATAAAACATCTACACTTTGATTCGGAAGAGCAGTTCAATTGTAGTGACTGCGACTGCCTCACAAATGCAAAAAGAATGCACAACGATAGAGGTGCCATGAGATTCATTTTCTTTATTGTGGTACTGCCGATCTGTAGTCTACAAAGAAGAAAAAAGGCACAAACTAAACAAAATTACAATGAGGTAATTTGATTTACGTTTGAGGTCAAAAGAATTAAAGGCTCAGGTTGTCATTCTCTTTGCAAATGGGTTGAGTAATTTATTTTCTGTACAGTATATCCAGGAGAAAAAGCAGGATTAATGTTTGAGGTCATAGAATTCGTCTATTTTAAAGTACATAAATCTTATATATCTATCACATGAAGCAAATTCAAACGTTGGGATGATTTCAATTGTTGACCCTTTCTGTGTTAATGCATAGTATTGTGTAGCACGTAAATTAATCATCTCATGAAAATCATAACATCATTAATTTAAAATTGCAACTGATTAAAGATGCATATCCATACAGGTCTTACCTATTTGTAATGCTGCTTCTTTTACTAATCCAACAAATAAAAACAGTCCAGTTCTGAATGTGAATCACATATAGTATGAAATTCAGAAATTTATTTTGTATCTTGCTTTACAGTCTGTTCAAAAGAACTCCTGTTTAAATGAAAACAAAACCAATTTCTGTCCGTCGAAAGCCTATCATCAGCGTTTGAATTTCTTTATCCTTCTTCGTTCCCACCAGGAAGTTTGCATTATTGAAAAAGTCCTTTGTTCAGAAGGAAAAGGTTATGTTAGACATTAATTATTCGTATCATGTTAAATACATGTATTATTGGAAATAAAATCGCTTACTATCTTAATTATGCATTTCTGTAAGTACATAACACAAATACAGACACGTAGTATTGGGCAGTCTTTTGTCCCACCCCGACTCCTACTATCTAAAGATATAACGTTTTACTATAGAAAGCGTTCATTGAAAGTCCAGCTCCCTCCCCATATTTTGTTGCAGTAAACAAACAAATAAGGGTAACGTAATCTGTATGAGTAAAAAAATAAATAATAAAAGAAGATGGAGCCTCCCCCTTCTGTTAATAAAATTTTTGAGTTCGGGCAATTATCCTTTTTTTTTCCTTGAGAATTTTTTTTCAGGTAGATGAAAAAAATTCCCCACCACTTTTAAAAATGATGACATACCACTAAAGTTTAAAAGACATAGTATTTTTTTCTATATGAAGTTCAAATAACGTTTTTAAAATTGAAAATATTTTTCTTATTCCTTAGGGTTTAATGGTGTCTGTGAAATCGATTTTAAAGTTCGTAAAGTCCCATGTTAGTTAATAGGAACTACATGTAGCCTTTTTTCGCTGGTCATGGTAAAAGGCTGGGACAGCAGTTTTTACACCACATTGGGTATTTCCTCATACGACACATAATCCCGTAATAACAATTTATTATTAGGAGTATTACTTAGTATTTCTGAGGCAAGGCGTAAGAAAAATAGCTCTGAATTTAAACATGAGGTTACTCAAGTGTAAAATGTCATTTCAAGTAAATGTTGTTGATTTCGGTGTATCTTACATTTGTTTCCTGTAGCATTTTGAGGTGCCAGAAGGAAAAAGCAAACACAGACCATATACATGTATATGTATTTATATCTCGTTAAACTAGTTATTGTCGGTAAAAATTGAATAAAAGAAAAACCATATGGTATAAAACCCCTTTATCTTTCTGTATACATGTATTACAGTAAAAGAACTTCAAGCTTCTCTGCTTAGACAGAAGCAAAAAAAAAAAATCGTTTTGAAATAATACTGTCCAAATTTAGAATAAAAAATTTACTAAAGAAATGAAAAAGAAACGAAATCCCATTCTCCTCTTTCAGCGTGTGTTTTAATAGTTGAATCCAAGATACATACACTGCATAGTTAGAGGACAATTAAGACTATATGATATCAAGAGTGTCTCTCTAGTCTTTATTACTGGTATTTTAACGTGCTCCTCTTTATCACCATGGCGCAGTGGTTAGAGCTTCTGCTCTAGAGTTGCGAAATTAGTAGTCAATTCATACGTTGTGGGTTTGAATCCCACAGTGAGACATGGAGAGCGGTCCTTCTTATGAAACCGTATTAATCGAGGTCCCATTTCATGTCAATCAGCATGCGACCAGAAAAATCTAGATCTTTGTTCTTTTTTTGCGGGCAGTGCAATTTTTACTGTTATTGCGAATGTTATTCATTAAAATCAAGAAATGTCACTTATGATTTATGTTAAAAATAATTAATGTAACAACATTTACCAAAGCTAAGTATGTTTAATTTTTACTGGTGTATTGAAGAAAAAACGAGAAAAACGGCCGTGTTCATGTGCTCCGGGAACATGACATGACTGCTGCCAGTTCTGGAACATATCGCATTTGAAGATCATTATTATAGAGGTTGCCCACAGTCACAATAATTTAATAAGGTATTATATAGTTCTACTAAATTTTTAGTTCAATAAGTACCATTTTTTGCCCGTTTTCTACAGTTGTTCTATCTTACTTTGAAACATTCCATATTTTCGGCTTTGTGGGCGGGGCTATAAAAAAGCACCAATCAGATTCTTTGTTGGATTGCTCAATTGAATGTCAGTAAGATTCCATTGTATTTCAGTTAGATTCATCAGTATCGTCACTCAACGCATCACAATATCAGTCGAAATGTGTACTTTCAAGCAAGATTTGCGATAAGTTTGAGAATCGCTTTCCAAGGTACAGTGTCTTTCTAACGTCACACAAACCGTTTTTGACGTAACATGAACCGCGATCCGCCAGGAAAACTTTTAAAATCTATGATGTATGCCTAATTAATTCAGATCAAAATTGGTATATAGTGAATAATTAATCACCGGAACCCATATTCTGTCAGAATAAAAAGAAATAAAGAGATTCGGGCATTATCATATTTCCTTAAAAAACCAGTACTTGGAGTTGTTCACATTTGCTACTATTATTACCGTCCATTTGCCACAATAAGTAAAGTCCTAAATAACGGGAAGTAAAATTAAAACAATTTTTAAAAAAAATTAGATTTAAGGAAATGAGGCGTCCCTGGCATACTATACTAACTTGACAGTGATTCCTTATATTTCCATTTCATTTTGAAATAAAGTTGTAGATTTAGAGTGTAAAAAAATGTAGGGGTAGATTTAAATTACACGAGGACTCCCATGCCAATGGTTTACGCCGTCGTCATTACTCGCCAGGTGGCGCGCGAGTTCTAAGGGGTATAGAAAAACTAAAATGGCGGATAAATACAAACAGTGGACAGTGCCGCGTTTAAAATGTGAACTTTCACAAAGAGGTGCTGTAACTACTGGGAGAAAGATTGATTTAATCGAAAGGTAAAAACTTTTTTTTTTGGAAGATATGACGTATTTATAACTCACATTCAAACAATATTACAGGTCGAAATAAAACTTCTCCTTAGTATGTAAACAATGTCGTCGTATGCCAGTTAGTCAACATGTGCAAACATTGCACAATCATAGACATTTAAACCTTTTTTTCTTAGTAATAATGAAGATTATTCAGTTGCGCTTACACTCTTTTAAATGATATTTTTTGACTCAATAATGCAGGCTTGAAGCATACGACCGCAACAAGAATTTTAGGCAAGACCCTATCGTAATACCCGAACCAGTAGATGTGTTTTGGCCAACATGTGGATTCCAACAGTTAAGACAAGAACACAGACAATTGCTACCCAAGTTATCAACTACCCAGATCGAGAATTATTTTTTGTACAGAATGGCAGGTCAGTGTAAAATTTAATAACATCATTGTAGGTGAAACAGTTAAGGTTTTTTTTATTACCAATGTTAAAAAAGGTATATGATTTTTTTTTACTCATTAGAAGATAAACAAATGACATCCGATATCAAGGCCCTGGAGAAAGGAAAAGATCTTCTGAAGGGTAACAGAATTTTAGCCTGCAGTATGTGTGTTTCCGGTGATGTGTACCTGTCTGGGATAGTTGGTGCAGCTATGAAACAAAAGGTTTTTATTTTTTCATTAATTGGCTACCCCTTATATGATCAGTATTAAATTTATACTACAAGGATTTAATCTCTTTCTCAGTATAGAAAGAGTGAAAATAGTCTGAACCATTCATACTTAGTTATGCTAATGTAAACCTCATAAATAATATAAACAATTTAAGTTTTATACATGCAATAACATCTTTAAAGAATCTCTGAATGTTACTTATACCTATAGTCTTAAAATAGTTTTTTATTTTTATTTTTTTAACACTTCTAATTTTGTCTTCTAGGTTTCATATAATTTTAAAATAAAGCTTAGTAGAACCCATGGGGAACCCTTAAATTCACATTGTGAGTGCCCAGCTGGGAAAGGCCCACATGGGACATGCAAGCATATTGGAGCAGTTTTGTTGATGGTGGCAGGATCCATAGAAAAGGGGGAGATTTCTGTGATGAAAGGGTGCACAGAAAATTTACAAAATTTCCATGTGCCGAAGAAAATGTATGAAGGTTTGTATAATACTGAAAACCTTCTATTAAACAATAGACAAAAGAGATAACTGAGCATTTATTTTTTTAAAATGTATTTCTGCTTATAGATTTCAGGGCCCATGTGCCGAAGAAAATGTATGAAGGTTTGTATAATACTGAAAACATTCTATTAAACAATAGACAAAAGAGATAACTGAGCATTTATTTTTTTAAAATGTATTTCTGCTTATAGATTTCAGGGCTAAAAATTTCAGAATTTTCTAAATGACTCTCACAATTTTAATTTATTAGGAACTATTAAATTCTTTTTTTTTTACATTCAGGTAAGCCTCTTATTGCGGACAAAATCCCTTGGAAAAGAAAAATCTCGGAAGACATGCTTGAGGACCCAAGAAAAGAAAAG
This sequence comes from Saccostrea glomerata, assembly GCA_003671525.1. Taxonomy (NCBI): domain Eukaryota; kingdom Metazoa; phylum Mollusca; class Bivalvia; order Ostreida; family Ostreidae; genus Saccostrea; species Saccostrea glomerata. The sequence continues at coordinate 510 of PRKT01001671.1, read as the reverse complement.
TACAAAAGAAATTCCACTGGGTATTCAAGTTATGTTTACAACTGCATGGTCAACTATTGTGCTGCCTCCTCCATGGACATAACTTTGAGATACTCAACACCTTCTACAAGTCTACTGGTAAAGAACTTTTCATTTCATGTATTTTTATGCCCCACAATGAATATGGCAGGGGCATATAGTGTTTGTCTTCTTTGTCTGTTGGTCCATCACATCTTGTGTTTAATCCAGTTTCAAAGAAATGTAAAGAAGATTTATAAACCAAATTCATTCACCGATATTTATGCGAGCTACCATATTCAACTGTGGCATAACTATTATCATTTCACAGGGGAGTGACACTATTTATTTCAGGTTGCAAGTAGAGATCATGACTACCTTCAACTCCCCTTCACAGAATATATTGTAGACAGAGCACTGTGTGTAAGTAATTTTTTTTTTTATTGAAGACCTTTATTACAATATTGCTTATTGATCTTGAGTAAAATTAATGTTTACATATCTTTTAAGGTA
>PRKT01001670.1:0-59318 GCA_003671525.1 Saccostrea glomerata | reverse complement strand
TTCTTGAGATTTCTGCAGACATCCCAAATATCAATTAAAGGGCAATAACTGAAAAACGAAGGTACAAATCAAACAAGAGGTCCAAGGGCCACATCGCTCACATTTATTAATATATAAGTGGGTTTGAGATGGAGGATGGGGGGGGGGGTATTTTAACAAACTTAAATCTACAATTCTGAAGAATGCTTCAAAATTAATATGACACAATATGGCTTTCCTGTTCATAAGATGAACATTTTTATTGATATAACAAAAGTCTTTAAATTCCTTTGTTACAATCCACTTAAATGACTCCTCTTTTCCTGTTTGGTAATTATTTGAGCAAATTTAACTCTACATGACCTTTTTTGATGCTATCAAATTGATGATTAATCATGGGGTTGTGAAAAATTTTAATGATTTTTACCATGTATTCCTATGTAAAATGCTTGATCACCCATTGTGGCCTCACTCTACCCCTAGGGGTCATGATTTGAACAAACTTGGATCTACACTACCCGAGGATGCTTCTATATAACTTTAACCAATCCCAGCTTTTCTGTTCTCAAGGAGCAGAATTTTAAAGATTTTTTCTATGTTATCCTACTTTGATCACCCATAATGGCCCCACCCTTGCAGGGGTCATGATTTGAACAAACTTGAATCTCACTACCAGAGGATACTTCCATATTACTATGACCAATCTTGGCTTTGTTCTTGAGAAAAAGTTTTTCCTATGTATTCCTATGTTAAAGGTTGATACTCCATTGTGACCCCATCCTACCTCTGGGGATCATGATTTGAACAAACTTAAATCTTCATTTGTACGGGATGACGCGTCTACATGAGATTCATCTTTCCTGGCCCAATGTGTCTTGAGTAGAAAATTTTAAAAGATTTTTTTCCCATGTTTTCATATGTTAAACTTTGATACCCCATCAGGGGTGTGCAATTACAAAAATAAGTTACAAGCTCTTCGGGCTAGTGGCAGTAAAAAAGTTACTAGAGCCCAAGGTTGCCAGTTACTAGCCCATTAACTACCGAAAACAATACATGTATAAGATTAGTATAACATAAAGGTAAAAAAAAAACATTTAAGTTGAAATAAATGAAACAAATAATGATTTGCGCTTTGTAATTGTCAGGTACTTCTCCCTATTTTTATCCACTACAATTGTCACTGAGATGACTGACGATAGCAACACACAATACATATCGCATATCAGTAGCCATTAACCATGTTAACAGTACCTATTTAATTTCAAAGTTATGTTTTTTTTTTTCTAAATCTGCGGGGGTTACTATATTACGTTTAGCTGTTTAATCTCGATATGTCCGTGTTATATACGTACGTGGACGCAAAGAATTTAACAGTGAAGAATTTAATTTCCTAAGAGCACGCAGTATAAAAACACATTAGATGAAAACTTCATTATTCACACCTTTGTGTATCAACTGGTCAGTCAGGCATAATTACTGTCACTAACCGTAACGACATCGCCAGGGAGTACTTCAATATAACCGTTATGAAAACAACTCATTATCACCTGTGGGGACCGATCAGTGGCTTCAATATAAGCGAAATTTCAATATATCCGATTTCAATATAACCGTTATTTTAATGCAAAGAATATGAGAGGTAAAAACTGGGGATTTATTTCTATTTCAAAATAAGCCGAATTTCAAAATAAACGAGTTCAATATAAGTGGAGTAAGCTGTATGTTGTTCTTGAGATTTCTGTAGACATCCCAAATATCAATTAAAGGGCAATAACTGAAAAACGAAGGTACAAATCAAACAAGAGGTCCAAGGGCCACATCGCTCACATTTATTAATATATAAGTGGGTTTGAGATGGAGGATGGGGGGGGGGGGGTATTTTAACAAACTTAAATCTACAATTCTGAAGAATGCTTCAAAATTAATATGACACAATATGGCTTTCCTGTTCATAAGATGAACATTTTTATTGATATAACAAAAGTCTTTAAATTACTTTGTTACAATCCACTTAAATGACTCCTCTTTTCCTGTTTGGTAATTATTTGAGCAAATTTAACTCTACATTACCTTTTTTGATGCTATCAAATTGATGATCAATCATGGGGTTGTGAAAAATTTTAATGATTTTTACCAAGTATTCCTATGTAAAATGCTTGATCACCCATTGTGGCCTCACTCTACCCCCAGGGGTCATGATTTGAACAAACTTGGATCTACACTACCCGAGGATGCTTCTATATAACTTTAACCAATCCCAGCTTTTCTGTTCTCAAGGAGCAGAATTTTAAAGATTTTTTCTATGTTATCCTACTTTGATCACCCATAATGGCCCCACCCTTGCAGGGGTCATGATTTGAACAAACTTGAATCTCACTACCAGAGGATACTTCCATATTACTATGACCAATCTTGGCTTTGTTCTTGAGAAAAAGATTTTCCTATGTATTCCTATGTTAAAGGTTGATACTCCATTGTGACCCCATCCTACCTCTGGGGATCATGATTTGAACAAACTTAAATCTTCATTGTACGGGATGACGCGTCTACATGAGATTCATCTTTCCTGGCCCAATGTGTCTTGAGTAGAAAATTTTAAAAGATTTTTTCCCCATGTTTTCATATGTTAAACTTTGATACCCCATCAGGGGTGTGCAATTACAAAAATAAGTTACAAGCTCTTCGGGCTAGTGGCAGTAAAAAAGTTACTAGAGCCCAAGGTTGCCAGTTACTGGCCCATTAACTACCGAAAACAATACATGTATAAGATTAGTATAACATAAAGGTAAAAAAAAAATATTAAAGTTGAAATAAATGAAACAAATAATGGTTTGCGCTTTGTAATTGTCAGGTACTTCTCCCTATTTTTATCCACTACAATTGTCACTGAGATGACTGACGATAGCAACACACAATACATATAGGTTAAAACGAATTAAAGATTTAGATTTTACCAAAAAGTTTATTCGTACATCAATTCAGTCGATGTAAATATACATTTACTTTCGTTTAAGATTAACTATCCTGACGGGCTAACACAGTATAGATTTACAATAGCCAGACCTCTAAAATTGGTAGCCCTTAATTATAATGATCCTTGATTGGTAGCTCAGGTGATGGTAATTGCACACCCCTGCCCATTGTGGCCCCATCCTACTCCCCAGGGGTCATATTTTGAACAAATTTGAATCTTCACTACAATAGGATGGTTCGATCTACATGAGTTTCATCTCTCCAGGTCCTGTGGTTTATGAGAAGTAGAATTTTAAATATTTTCCTTATGTACAATGTATTCCTATGATAAATTTGACACCCCAATTTGGCCCCATCCTACTCCCCAGGGTCATGATTTTAACAAATTTGAATCTTCACTACAATAGGATGGTTCTACATGAGTTTCATCTCTCCAGGTCCTGTGGTTTATGAGAAGTAGAATTTTAAATATTTTCCTTATGTACAATGTATTCCTATGATAAATTTGACACTCCAATGTGGCCCTATCCTACTCCCCAGGGTCATGATTTGAACAAAGAATTAAGTACGGTAGTTTATATGCAGAGGCCCATAATTTTTCGAATATCTATTAACACGTTTGTCAAATTTAAAGACCAATATTTATTTATAAGAGGATCGATACTCTCAATATCCACATTAGTAAATTTTATTACCACGCTTCTTAGTGGTAAACAGACCGTTTAAACATTCGTTTTTTTCCGGAAATTGCTATTTTTTCCACTAATTTATCGACAAATTCCTAAAATTGAAGTACAGCCCATCCCTCGAGCAAAATAAAACATATGTATTTTAAAACAATTTAATAAAAGACAATCAAAATTATAGTAAGAATTTGCTCGAGGAATGGGCAGTATGTTTATTTTGACATTTCGTAACTTTTTCCGGTGGCGGATTCAGAGTTGGTTAAGGGGCGTAATCTATGATACCGCTTGTAATTCGTCAATAAGATGTGAAGAAAAAGGACAACATCGACAAGGTAAGTCTTTTAAGTATATTCATCGTCAAAAGGTTAAAATTAAGAAATCTAACATATAGATATAGTATATGATAATTTTGATTTACATTCAAGTACACTTATACGTATATCAATATCAGAAATGTTAGACTGACAGGTTACAAGGGATGTCCAATACATATAATGTACCTTCCAACTGTTCATTATATGTGTACGCAAGATACAAAGTCTACATTACTTCGTTTATTTCTTATTTATTTCCTTACTTCATTTTTTTAAAGACAATAAATGAACAAAAAGTTTGTTTACATTGAAACTTGTGAAAATCGTTAGTCTGCAGACGATATCTCAGTTAACGCTAAATCGCACTTTTATTACCTACCCTCGAATTTAACTGTTTATATAATATGTTTTTCTTTTATATACTTCTGTAAAATTCATTTTATTTGTCATTTGACTGTTTTTAAAGAGCTAATGTTCTGTATGGTCTGCATTTAATGTTAATATATTGTATACAACTTTTACCTTCTCATATTTCAGCGCCGGCGTAGCTCAATAAGTAGCGCGTCATGGTTAATGCTCTGAAGGCTTAGTGTCAAGAGTTCGAGTCTTGTAAGTTCTTTTTTTTTTTTATGTATAAAGGATTTTTTTACCTAAAATTTTCCTTTTAGGAATATATATATATATATATATATATATATATATATTTATAATAATTTTTGTAAAAAAAAAAATGACACAATTCAATATTATTAGTATCAGGAGGGGAGACTCAAATTTTATGTAACTTTCAAGAAAAAAAATGAATCCTAGCAAAAGAGTACTAAGTATTTTATTAATGATCTTGAATATCCTTTGCTTTTTTCCAGAATGGATGAAGAAAAAAATTATTACTGTATTCTTTGCAAAAAACGCCCTAAACCAACTGGAAGAAGGAAAGTCAATCAAATAACAAAAAAGATTTTGGAGAAATATTTCTGTGTTGTTAATATTACAGAGACATCTGTTCTCTGCAACAAGTGTGCACATGTTTGTTATAAAAAACAGAACAATCTCAACAGTTCAAACCGTGCAACAATCACTGATAACCGTACCACGGCCACTGATGAAGAATATCAACCCCCTCAGAAACTCTCAAAATCTGTACCCCAAAGCAGTCCTCCATCAGTAAGATTGGCAATTCCAAGTACAAGTACAGGTCATTCGTTTTGCTTTGTCTGCAAAAAGCCGGGGCCAAAACTCATAGTGACACCAACATGCATCCGTTTTAGGGCGTACATTTTAAATGAAGTGTTTGTCCCCCCAGGATCTCGGTGTTGTGCTAGTCACATTCAAAATGGTCAACTTTCCATGGACGCAGTTGAGAAAATAAGAGCAATTAAAGACTCGAGTTATTTAAACAGGACTTCAATTCTTGAGTTACTGCAGCAAGCAAGAGATGAAGTAATACGGAAAGAAAATGCAAGGCTCGATTTTGATGATCCAGCAGGTTTATCAAATCAGGATTACCTCAATCTTACAGGACTTGAAAAAGAACAGTTCGATGATTTGATGAATTCAGTGACTAACATAAGAGCAACGAAGTCCAGATCTATTCGCACATGTGTAGCGATTCTTCTTACAAAGCTACGGTCAGGGCTGGACAACCAAATGCTGGCTACTCTGTTCAACATGAAAAAATTTCAGGTATGTTTATTTTATTTATTTTTGCAACCTTTTAAGTCCAAAACTTTGAAAACTTGGACACTGTTTTTACATGTAGTCCATAGCCACCTAAATATTTTATTTCAATTAATCATTGCTTCATTTTCTTACTTTTATATTCTAAAAATCCTTTTTTATTTAATGGCAAAAAGAACAAGATATCAAGGAAATGATTTATTTTTACAATACAGTAAAACTCGTTTAGTGCGAACACGTATATAGCGAGTTTTTCGAGGTCCCCGGCAAAATTCTTAACAATTCTTTGTAAAATTTTCTCGGTTATAACGAACTCTGATATAGCGAATTTACGGATATAGTGAACTGATTCTGAGCCCCGTAGAGATTAAAAATAATATGATTTACATCTTTTATAACGAATTTCCAAAGATCTAAAAATGAAACATCATTTATTCAAATTATGTTTTGTAATGATTGCTTCCCTAATATATTGGGTAGAAATTCTTGAAGGAAAACGTGCATATTGCGAATTCACTGTACATGTATATGTTTATACGAAATCGTTATACGGGTATAACGAATTATGGATATAGCGGATTAAATTCACGGGTCCCCGGGACTTCGCTATAACCGAGTTTTACTGTAATTGGATATTCCTATTTCTGAAAATTAGATCTTACATTGAAAAAAGTTTTATCGTTTCAGCTACTTGAAATTTCGAAAAATGCTAAGTTGCCGTCTTTAATATCATAGTTTTGATAATCTAAACAACAATTTATTTTATAGATAAGAAGAGCCGTTCATTCTGCAAGAAATTCATTGATGTCAGGATTCGTCCCTCAAAATCTCGGGTTTGCGCATGTCTCCAGAGAAGAAGTCATTCAGCAACATACACGGCCTCTTGCCCACGAAATGTTTGCAAACATCTCTTCAACCCCTGCTTTTTTAGTGTTGGATGGTACATACATCTACATTCAGAAGAGCGGTAATTACACGTTCAGCAGAAGATCCTACAGTCTCTACAAACACCGCCCACTCCTAAAACCAATGATGATCGTCTCAACTACAGGCTATATTGTCACTGTCCTAGGCCCATACCTTTCAGACAGCAAAAACAACGATTCTTCTATCCTGAACCATTCAATTCAATCAAATACCGAACAAATCAAAAAATGGATAAAAGAAGACGACATATTTATTGTAGACAGGGGGTTTAGGGATTCTGAATCACTTCTTCAGGATATTGGAATCAAAGTAGAAATGCCAGCCTTTTTGCAAAAGGGACAAAAACAACTGACATCAGAAGACGCAAACTGTTCGCGATTCGTACCCAAGGTAACAGATAAATAAAATCGCATCTTAATTCTCTTCTCAATTTTGATTGCTTCACTGACTGAAGTATAATCATTTTAAAATCTTTAATAATTCAACATTCAATTCCTTATTTATGCATGTTTTAAATTCACATTAATTTAACGTCTACCCACGACATGCCCTAGCCAGTATACAGTTATGGAATGGATACGAGGGAAATAGCAAATTTATGGTTCCCCGAGGGAGGAAACTATTTCCCGAGGCGGCGAAGCCGCTGAGGGAAATAGTTTCCTGCTGAGGGGAACCATGAATTTGCTATTTCCCGAGTTCCCATTCCATAACTGTTTTATTATACCGAAACAATCATAGGCGATTTAATTTTTTTACATGATATTCCGACATTTAAAAAAAAAACTGTAGAGGCATAATAACAAATGCATGCGGTTTAACACATTGTATGATAAGTAATACATCGTGTCCCTAAACAATTAAATTATTTTTAAAAAGTATTTCCACTGACATTTCGAAGAATTATAGTTGTCTTCATTTTGCTAGAATTCAAGTCTGATTTTGGCATGCATGTCGAAATGTTTTGACGTCATAGTTACATTGCTAAACACATGATGTCACAGACTCGAGATTCCTTGAACGCTCCCGCCCACTGAACACTTTGATTGGTTAAAATAACTTCGCCTCGCCCAATACGGATTTCCATTTCACACCCTGTATGAATCCGTATTAGGTCACTAACTGACTGTGTAACTAATAATATGTTCCTCAGAATGATTCAGCCAATGAAATTGCTTGATACAAGTGAAATTAAATTAAAAGGAACATCAACAAAAATAGCTTCGGCACAAGGGCATACTCAACTTTGTTCTTCAGAAACGAGGTATTATTAGACGCAGAATATTTCAAGGATTTGTGATATTGCTTCACAAATGTCGACAGTGCAATTGTTTAGTTACTATTTCAAAAGTTTTAAGTTGAAACAGGGTAAAAATTAACTGTCCGGTGTAAGTTTCCTGAGTTTTTTATAAATTAAAAAAGCACCAAGGACTTGTGCAGCAATTTTATTAATTTTTATAACATTCTTCTTTAAATTTTACTTTATTTATTAAAAATGATAGTCTGTCGTCCTTGGCGTCATTGTCATTGGCGTCGTTGGCATTGTTGAAGTAAAGTTTTCACATTTTCATCTTCTTCTGAAGAACCACTGGGCCAATTTCAATCAAACATGCCACAAAGTTTCAAGTTTGTTCAAATGAAAGGCCACACCCTCCTCTAAGGGGAGATAATTATGAATTATTGATAAATTAATGGTATCTTTTAAAAAGCTTCTTCTCAATTGAGAAAAACCATTGGGCCAGGAAAGATGAAACTCATGTTGAAGCATCCTCATGTAGTGTAAATTCATGTTCAGATTATGACTTCCAGGGGTAGGGTGGGGCAACAATGGGGTATCAAAGTTTAACATAAGAATACATAGGAAAAATCTTTAAAATTCTTCTTCTCAAATACCATGGGACCAGGAAAGATGAAACTCATGTAGAACCATCCTGTTGTAGTGAAGATTCAAATTTGTTCAAATCATGACCCTGGGGAGTAGGATGGGGCCACAATGGGGTGTCAAATTTATCATAGGAATACATTGTACATAAGGAAAATATTTAAAATTCTTCTCATAAACCACAGGACCTGGAGAGATTGAAACTCATGTAGAACCATCCTATTGTAGTGAAAATTCAAAGAATTAAGTACGGTAGGCATAAAAATCCGCCCTGTCTTTACTTTCAATCAAATTGCACAAGGAACTCAACTATAATGTGCCAGTTTTAAAACAGTTTGTTTTTTTCAAATATCTCAAACCATTTTCTTACAATATTGATTTAAAGATTGGTTGTTTTTTTTTAAATTAGTGTTCCCGACGTCATGACGTCAAACTTTAATCTTAGACGTCGTCATTTTAAATCGAATTTAGTGTACCTCTTACATGTATGTAAGGATTTTTTTTCTTAATTATAACTGTTTAATTATACTTTTTTATTTTTGGAAGGGCTCGGAGGTGAATAACACTGGGTGATTAACTTAAGAAACCCTTATTTATCTGGATATGGGGTGATTGCTATAAAAACGCAATTTTAAATTAATGTAATCACTTATTTCCTTTGGGCGCATTACATACATTTTTGCTTTTTTTATTTTTGGAAGGGCTCGGAGGTGAATAACACTGGGTGATTAACTTAAGAAACCCTTATTTATCTGGATATGGGGTGATTGCTATAAAAACGCAATTTTAAATTAATGTAATCACTTATTTCCTTTGGGCGCATTAAATACATTTTTGATGAAATACATCATAAATTTTCCATATTTTAAGTGCAGATAATTAAATAAGTTCACATTTTTAAATTTATTAATATCATAAATACTTTTTAAATGAAGTTCTGTTTCCTAAATTGATTTTTTTCCATGTCTTGGTACTTTGAAAGGGTGTACATGTAGCTTAAATATGGGATTCATGCTTTGAATTCCAATTTCAAGTTCGAGTAAGAAATTAATTCCCTTACTATAAAAAAGTTTGCCGTGTTTGAAATCCTCTAAGACAGAATTGGAAGTATGATGATTTGAAGATAGGTTTATTAAAATCGTCATTTATATTTAGAAAATATGCACAGTCAATACATAAACGCACGGTTACATGAGATTTCTATTTAACACTAATACTTTTAATCTAGAAAAAATAGTTCATTTTGAATTTAATATGTTTAATACACATACTCTGTTTTAAAAATTGTAAATATCTATTCTAGAACAAATGCCATTTTTTAAGTAAGAGACTTCCATAGTTCATTTTGAATTTAATATGTTTAATACACGTACTCTGTTTTAAAAATTGTAAATATCTATTCTAGAACAAATTCCATTTTTTAAGTAAGAGACTTCTCATCAATTTCCATGACAACATCAACCTGAAACGTTCATATCAATCTAGATCTTTAAGTTTTTGTGCTTCATAGTTATTTACACATATTAACTGATGTTTGAATTTCTGCAACACATTAATTCATACATTTAAGATTTAATATATGGTGTCATTCTTCCTGATCCTGATCGTTGTTGGAATCATCCTCCCCGTCACTATCGGAAAAATCAATTTCTCTAGCGGCATCTTCAACCATAGCTGACCAGTCGCGAACACCAGAAATGAACTCTTTATGATGCCTTCCAAAGGACAAGAACCATACAATACAAGCAATGTGCCCGCACATCCCGACAACATGAGCGCCTTTTTTGCAACAACAATACCAAGCTGTGATTGTGACTTCATCATATTTCACCCAAAGAGTGTACTTTTTAGCGCTGCACGTTTGTCAAATTTAAAGACCAATATTTATCTATAAGAGGATCGATACTGTCAATATCCACATTAGTAAATTTTATTACCACGCTACTTAGTGGTAAACAGACCGTTTAAACATTCGTTTTTTTCCGGAAATTGATATTTTTTCTACTAATTTATCGACAAATTCCTAAAATTGAAGTACAGCCCATCCCTCGAGCAAAATAAAACATATGTATTTTAAAACAACTTAATAAAAGACAAATTAAAATTATAGTAAGAATTTGCTCGAGGAATGGGCAGTATGTTTATTTTGACATTTTGTAACTTTTTCCGGTGGCGGATTCAGAGTTTGTTAAGGGGCGTAATATATGATACCGCTTGTAATTCGTCAATAAGATGTGAAGAAAAAGGACAACATCGACAAGGTAAGTCTTTTAAGTATATTCATCGTCAAAAGGTTAAAATTAAGAAATATAACATATAGATATAGTATATGATAATTTTGATTTACATTCAAGTACACTTACACGTATATCAATATCAGAAATGTTAGACTGACAGGTTACGAGGGATGTCCAATACATATATAATGTACCTTCCAACTGTTCATTATATGTGTACGCAAGATACAAAGTCTACATTACTTTGTTTATTTCTTATTTATGTCCTTACTTCATTTTTTTAAAGACAATAAATGAACAAACTTGTGAAAATCGTTAGTCTGCAGACGATATCTCAGTTAACGCTAAATCGCACTTTTATTACCTACCCTCGTATTTAACTGTTTATATAATATATTTTTCTTTTATATACTTCTGTAAAATTCATTTTATTTGTCATTTGACTGTTTTTAAAGGCTGTAGAATACTAGAGCTAATGTTCTGTATGGTCTGCATTTATGATGTTAATATATTGTACAACTTTTACCTTCTCATATTTCAGCGCCGGTGTAGCTCAATAAGTAGCGTCATGGTTAATGCACTGAAGGCTGGGTGTCAAGAGTTCGAGCCCAGTAAGTTCTTCTTTTTTTTTTAAAGTATAAAGGATTTTTTTCCTTTTAGGAATATATATATTTATAATAATTTTTGTAAAATAAAAATTGACACAATTCAATATTATTAGTATCAGGAGGGGAGACTCAAATTTTATGTACCTTTCAAGGAAAAAAAAATGAATCCTAGCAAAAGAGTACTAAGTATTTTATTAATGATCTTGAATATCCTTTGCTTTTTTCCAGAATGGATGAAGAAAACAATTATTACTGTATTCTTTGCAAAAAACGCCATAAAACAACTGGAAGAAGGAATGTCAATCAAATAACAAAAAAGATTTTGGAGAAATATTTCTGTGTTGTTAATATTACAGAGACATCTGTTCTCTGCAACAAGTGTGCACATGTTTGTTATAAAAAAAAAAGCAGAACAATCTCAACAGTTCAAACCGTGCAACAATCACTGATAACCGTACCACGGCCACTGATGTAGAATATCAACCCCCTCAGAAACTCTCAAAAGCTGTACCCCAAAGCAGTCCTCCATCAGTAAGATTGGCAATTCCAAGTACAAGTACAGGTCATTCGTTTTGCTTTGTCTGCAAAAAGCCGGGGGCAAAACTCATAGTGACACCAACATGCATCCGTTTTAGGGCGTACATTTTAAATGAAGTGTTTGTCCCCCCCAGGATCTCGGTGTTGTGCTAGTCACATTCAATATGGTCAACTTTCCATGGACGCAGTTGAGAAAATAAGAGCAATTAAAGACTCGAGTTATTTAAACAGGACTTCAATTCTTGAGTTACTGCAGCAAGCAAGAGATGAAGTAATACGGAAAGAAAATTCAAGGCTCGATTTTGATGATCCAGCAGGTTTATCAAATCAGGATTACTACAATCTTACAGGACTTGAAAAAGAACAGTTCGATGATTTGATGAATTCAGTGACTAACATAAGAGCAACGAAATCCAGATCTATTCGCACATGTGTAGCGATTCTTCTTACAAAGCTACGGTCAGGGCTGGACAACCAAATGCTGGCTACTCTGTTCAACATGAAAAAATTTCAGGTATGTTTATTTTATTTATTTTTGCAACCTTATAAGTCAGATAAACTTTGAAAACTTGGACACTGTTTTTACATGTAGTCCATAGCCACCTAAATATTTTATTTCAATTAATCATTGTTTCATTTTCTTACTTTTAAATTCTAAAAATCCTTTTTTATTTAATGGCAAAAAGAACAAGATATCAAGGAAATGATTTATTTTTACAATACAGTAAAACTCGTTTAGTGCGAACATGTATATAGCGAGTTTTTCAAGGTCCCCGGCAAAATTCTTAACAATTCTTTGTAAAATTTTCTCGGTTATAACGAACTCTGATATAACGAATTTACGGATATAGTGAACTGATTCTGAGCCCCGTAGAGATTAAAAATAATATGATTTACATCTTTTATAACGAATTTCCAAAGATCTAAAAATGAAACATCATTTATTCAAATTATGTTTTGTAATGATTGCTTCCCTAATATATTGGGTAGAAATTCTTGAAGGAAAACGTGCATATTGCGAATTCGCTGTACATGTATATGGTTATACGAAATCGTTATACGGGTATAACGAATTATGGACATAGCGAATTAAATTTACGGGTCCCCGGGACTTCGCTATAACCGAGTTTTACTGTAATTGGATATTCCTATTTCTGAAAATTAGATCATACATTGAAAAAAGTTTTATCGTTTCAGCTACTTGAAATTTCGAAAAATGCTAAGTTGCCGTCTTTAATATCATAGTTTTGATAATCTAAACAACACTTTATTTTTATAGATAAGAAGAGCCGTTCATTCTGCAAGAAATTCATTGATGTCATGATTCGTCCCTCAAAATCTCGGGTTTGCGCATGTCTCCAGAGAAGAAGTCATTCAGCAACATACACGGCCTCTTGCCCACGAAATGTTTGCAAACATCTCTTCACCCCCTGCTATTTTAGTGTTGGATGGTACATACATCTACATTCAGAAGTGCGGTAATTACACGTTCAGCAGAAGATCCTACAGTCTCTACAAACACCGCCCACTCCTAAAACCAATGATGATCGTCTCAACTACAGGCTATATTGTCACCGTCCTAGGCCCATACCTTTCAGACAGGAAAAACAACGATTCTTCTATCCTGAACCATTCAATTCAATCAAATACCGAACAAATCAAAAAATGGATAAAAGAAGACGACATATTTATTGTAGACAGGGGGGTTAGGGATTCTGAATCACTTCTTCAGGATATTGGAATCAAAGTAGAAATGCCAGCCTTTTTGCAAAAGGGACAAAAACAACTGACATCAGAAGACGCAAACTGTTCGCGACTCGTAACCAAGGTAACAGATAAATAAAATCGCATCTTAATTCTCTTCTCAATTTTGATTGCTTCACTGACTGAAATATAATCATTTTAAAATCTTTAATCTTTCAACATTCAATTCCTTATTTATGTATGTTTTAAATTCACATTAATTTAACGTATAATCTTAAATATAAATGTATGAAGAAATAATGTTTTATTACTTTAATTGTATATATGTTATTAGATCAGGTGGGTCGTGGAGTCGGTGAACGGGCGAATAAAGACGTGCAAGTTGCTAGGAAAGACGTTGCCGAATAGCCAAATTCCATTCATCGGCGACTACATTCGCATCGTCTGTAGCATCTGTAACAGATATCGGGCTCCTATCAGCAGTGGGACCTATGACGTGGATGTAAACATCGCTTGTAAAATGAGAGCCCTGGCAAAAGAGTCAAATGAACTCCAAGAATTTGTGCAGGAAAATGGTTAGTCATACATGTATTTCAACTATAAAAAGTTTCTAGTAAAGCTTTATTCGTGAGATATACTTGAACATTTATTTTTCATATTAATTTCAGGCTTTGCTAAGCGCTCAATGAAATGGCTGGCTCTTGATGCTGCGGATGTCGCCAATATTTCTTTTCCAAAGTTATCGGAAGACGAAATAAGAGACCTTACAATCGGGGTTTACCAGCTTAAGACGGCAAAATCATATTCATCAGAACATTTTACAAGTGATGGCTCATTCGATGTCCTTGTCAGTGATGAAATCCCCGACATATTAAGTGCTAAAATTCAAAGTCGACATGTCAGCGCTAAAAAGTACACTCTTTGGGTGAAATATGATGAAGTCACAATCACAGCCTGGTATTGTTGTTGCAAAAATGGCGCTCGTGTTGTCGGGATGTGCGGGCACATTGCTTGTATTGTATGGTTCTTGTCCTTTGGAAGGCATCATAAAGAGTTCATTTCTGGTGTTCGCGACTGGTCAGCTATGGTTGAAGATGCAGCTAGAGAAATTGATTTTTCCGATAGTGACGGGGAGGATGATTCCAACAACGATCAGGATCAGGAAGAATGACACCATATATTAAATCTTAAATGTATGAATTAATGTGTTGCAGAAATTTAAACATCAGTTAATATGTGTAAATAACTATGAAGCACAAAAACTTAAAGATCTAGATTGATATGAACGTTTCAGGTTGATGTTGTCATGGAAATTGATGAGAAGTCTCTTACCTAAAAAAAATGGCATTTGTTCTAGAATAGATATTTACAATTTTTAAAACAGAGTACATGTATTAAACATATTAAATTCAAAATGAACTATTTTTTCTAGATTAAGGTATTAGTGTTAAATAGAAATCTCATGTAACCGTGCGTTTATGTACTGACTGTGCATATTATTTTTTCTATATATAAATGACGATTTTAATAAACCTATCTTCAAATCATCATACTTCCAATTCTGTCTTAAAGGATTTCAAACACGGCAAACATTTTTATAGTAAGGGAATTAATTTCTTACTCGAACTTGAAATTGGAATTCAAAGCATGAATCCAATATTTAAGCCACACCCTTTCAAAGTACCAAGACATGGAAAAAAAATCAATTTAGGATACAGAACTTCATTTAAAAAGTATTTATGATATCAATAAATTTTAAAATGTGAACTTATTTAATTATCTGCACTTAAAATATGGAAAATTTATTATGTATTTCATCAAAAATGTATGTAATGCGCCCAAAGGAAATAAGTGATTACAGTAAATTGCGTTTTTATAGCAATCACCCCATATCCAGATAAATAAGGATTTCTTAAGGTAATCACCCAGTGTAATTCACCTCCGAGCCCTTCCAAAAATAAAAAAATATAATTAAACAGTAATAATTAAGAAAAAAAATCCTTACATACATGTAAGAGGTACACTAAATTCGATTTAAAATGACGACGTCTAAGATTAAAGTTTGACGTCATGACGTCGGGAACTCTAATTTGAAAAAAAACAACCAATCTTTAAATCAATATTGTAAGAAAATGGTTTGAGATATTTGAAAAAACCAAACTGTTTTAAAACTGGCACATTATAGTTGAGTTCCTTGTGTAATTTGATTGAAAGTAAAGACAGGGCGGATTTTTATGCCTACCGTACTTAATTCTTTATTTTCCTGTTCCGAGACAGCACAGTGTAAGACCATATACGGTGATCTCAACCATGTGAAGTTTATCCGGATTATTTATGCAACGCAGAAATGTTCGGACACCCATTCTCAATATAAGGGCTCAAAAAATGTCGCCTCATTTTCATTTAGAAGAGATACCACTGATGTAATTTTTAAATCAACATTATAAATAGTCATATAACAATGAATAAGAATTCATATAATTATCGATCTGAAAGGGTATTTAAGGAGTTCCAAATTCAAATATAGTAGCTGATTTGAAATGTACGTTACTGTCGCCGAGGCAAATATTATGCTGAATCCCCTCTGTGTATTATATAGTTTTGATTCTCAAGTAAAAATTTTCTGATAAGTTAAACCTTGTATCATATATATTTCTTTTCATAACAATAAAAACATTTTCTTTGTGATAATAAATAATTTTTATTGTGCAATGTCCCTGTCGCTTAATTCTATTTCAACCACATTACAAGCAAACACAAAGATTATACACCTGATAGTTTTGTTCTCCTTTATTTATTGATGGGTTAAATTTGAAATTTCAAAGGATTAATTACTCCTACTTAGATAATGTAACATGAAATTGAACAATTTGAGCAACTTTTATAAATATGTTTACGGAATGAAAGACATTTTCAATTGTAGAGATAAGAAAGAAATGTACGTTACCTATATTCTTCCATTAAGAATATATATTAAGTAGAAAATATGAGACGACTCTGAATAAGCTACCCCTTGCATCCTGCAAACTGGCAAAGACGTTTTGCTTAACACGATTAAAAATTATTTTTTACATGAAAAGTGATCATTTGAAATGTACGTGACTGAAATGTACGTTACCATGAAATTCGAATTAAGTGAATCTCGCACGAATTTTCATGTTTTCTCATGTTTTCACACACTCGAATGTGTACACAAAGGAAAGTTTCAAAGGTTGGAGATCGGCTTAATCCCAAAATTAATGAAAAGAAACGTTTCTGCTGAGGAAAAAAATATATTAAGGTCAATTATATATAATATAATTTTGATACCTGGTATATATTTCTGAATACGAAACCTATATGATGCATTTCTTATGATATGAAAGTTCAAATAGTATCAATATATTGCGTGTCTAACGTACGCTTGTGGAAGAAAATTGATTTCTATATTTGAAATGTACGTTACGTATGGTAACGTACATTTTGCGTTTTTCTGACTTTTTTTTATTTAGTCAATGTATTGCGTTTACAAAATTATCGTTACAATCCATTTGACAACTGACCACATAAATCCATCTAAATGCACCCCCAGTCCTCGTTAATGTGGTAGACTGTTACCACATGCTAGAAAATTTATTTCTAAGTGTCTTAAATTCATCTTTAGCAACCTTTTTGCAGTTTGTTTACTTTTAATATGCGACTTTTCGGCAATATTAGTTTAATTGTTGTTGATAATTTTAAACAAGGTATGCATAGGCTTATAATTGTTAAAAAAAAAAAGAAAAAAAAAAAAAAGAAACAAAACAAATAGACCCAGAATACAAGACGGTCACGTACATTTCAAATACTGAAAGGCACAAAATACTCAGTTTTGTTTGAATCATTGCATTTTGGCTTATATTTTTTCCAGATCTGCTGAAAAGCACGTATGTTTGTGTTTTGACAAACGATGTTGCAACATACTAAATGAAATTGTTAACAAGACTGTCGACGGACATATTCGGAATAGATTTATGTTAAGTTTCAATGGCCAAACACGAGCATTTGTTAGATCATAGCAAAATGCGTCTGACTCTTATTTTTTTTTGTCTGTACCCTTGCACACAGGTAGAAGTAAGTAGTCTACGACCGGTGTCAATTTCAGCGAAACAACACAAAAGAATGGTAATGAACTGAGAGGTGGAGGGGACTCCCCAATAATATGTGAAATGAACGTTACCGAAGTGACGTGTATGGCACGCCAAATTCACAAAAATGAGATAAACATAGTTTCACAGTCGATAAGCTAGGTTTATCGGATGTAAACTATAGTTTACGGACTGTAAACTATAGTTAACAACGTTAATCTATATTTTACATCCGTAAACCATAGTTAACGAGATAATCTATGTTTCACAACCGTAAACTATACTTAACACTGAAAACAATCATTTGCGATTGCAAAACATAGATTATCTGATAAATACAGTTTCACGATTTGTAAACTATAGTTTACAAACCGTTAACTATAGTTAACGATCTGATAAATATAGTTTCACGATTTGTGAAACTATGATTAACAACTCTTAACTATAGTTTACGATTGTAAACTATAGTTTACAAACGTGAATCTATGTTTATCAACAAAATCTATTGTTAACGCTAATTACAGACAGATAAACTTAGATTATTATTCGTAAACTATATTTAACAACCGTTAAATATAGTTTTACAGATGAAAACTATACTTAACGAATCGTTAACTATAGTTTACGGTTTGTAAACTATAGTTTACAGTCGATAAACCTAGTTTATCAAATGTGAAACAAGGTTTATCTCATTTTTGTGAATTTGGCGTGCCATATACGTGACATTCATGTAGTTGATGACAAATAACCTCGTTTGTTACATTATGATTTCTTACATTACTGCGTTAAAACGCCTCATTGAAATGATTTGTATGTCAAAAATTGCTTTTTTTCAATATTTTCTTATTACTAATTTACTTATCATTACAAGCTTGAAATGTACGTTACCTACTCATATTCTGAGGCAATCGTGTCTTTATAGTGGTGATTGTGACATATAACACAATGTGATTACATAGAGAATCTATTTTGGAATAAACTGAAACAAAACGATGAATTTTGAGATGAATTTTAAGCTTTTTATCAAACAGAAATATTTCTTGAAATGTACGTTATATATACGTAGTTTTCTAAATCGGCATGGATATATGTTAAAAAAGACAGAAACTACAAAATAGAATTTTACTACATGTACATGTTAAGTTCCAGTATCTATAGAAAATGACAAGATTCCAAACTTATCGCTCTAAACAAAACAGAGAGAAGAATTTAAAGCATATATTCAAATAAATGTTTTTATACATCTGGATCAAAAAGTGAGTTTTGTTTTTTGAAAGGAAAAATCAAACGCACGTTCGTATGCAGAGAAAATATGTTGCTGACAGAGTTGGTAGGATGTTGGGGTGTTAAGATGAGATATTCCAATTGTGATTTTAATGACTACATTTTTTTGACATATCTTTTGGACATTGAAGAAAGAGTAACGTACATTTCAAGCTACATTTCTGAATAAAATCACCCTCTACTTTACCGTCTTGTCATTATTCCATGTATAAAAATTTGATGAAAAAAAATCTGGAAACAAAATCTTCAGATAATTTCTTTCAAAGGTAATTGATAGAACAATTGTTATCTTGAACTTCATTTTTTATTAAAAATCAGAGAGTCATATGTGCACTTATATTGAGAATAGGTGGCAGTGTTTTGCAGTCAAATTCACAACGAACCACATTCATCATAATTGAAAAATTGATTCTTACATGAACACGCTACGTTTTAGAATACATGTGACTAATTTCATACACATATTATATGATGATTGTTATTATTAATATAAAAATAGATTTATTGGAAAATTTCGAATAATTCCAATGCTTTACAATACATGTTGTGACACAAAAAGAAGAAACATACAGCGGATCAGCATGGGAGACTCAACCCCCTTGTCACCTGGTCCCACTTCTGATGTTTTGGAGGGTTGTATTTGCCCCTCTCCTATTTTGTATTGTTTAATCGATTTTTGAGCTCTAATACTGTTCATTATTCCATAAATTTCATTTCACCCCCTCCTACCCATGCACAGATTTAAAATATAAAAAACCTACTAACTGGAAGAATATTTTTAATTTCATATGTTAACAAATTTATTTTTTGACTTAACAATTTGTTTATATTTAAAACTTCGAGAGAAAAATTTTGATCCTGATCTTCTGATCGTCGTGATACATCTATTGCGCATAGATTTTATTTTGGTTCTAGGATTTCAAAGTAGCGTGCAGAAAATGTGTAAATTCATAGTAAAATGATTCAAGGACACACTGTTGTAAATGTATTGATTATAAGCTATTGCAAAAAAACATTTTGGTACACTATACAATTAATCCCCACATCTTACATTGTAGGTAAAGATGTTGAAATAACCAAAATCTGACCCACAACGTTATCTAACATGACCGTGGCCGAGACTGAGGATAGGGTGCGATGAATTGAAGGTCATTTTTGTTGTTAACAGTGCACTTTGGGGGTAATTATAAAAAAAATGATAATGAAAAGGTATTCGATGTCATATCTATGCATTTTCTGCTATTTCCCGATCATGACAAGAAGCACACGGCGGGTGTGATCGGTCACCATGGGGTGCTCACTCCTCCATGGCACCTGATCCCACCTCTGATGTTTCAGAAGTCTGTGTTTGCTCTAATCCTATTTTGCATTGTTTTATGAACTTTGAATTTGAATACTGTTCGTTATCTCGAATTCCTTTCATTCATAAAAAATAATATCAATCCCATTTAAATATTCATCTAAAAATGAATACTTTTCTGTATTTTGTTGCTGAATTTAGGTAAAAAGAGAGCGTTGTCAATTAACTATGAATCAGTATTCAGTTGAAAAAGTTAAACAACGACGAAACACCTAGGAAATTAGTGCTTTATAATAGGCATGAACACAGTAAACTGGGTCACGATTACTTAAAAATAAACATGAGTCAAAATGATTATATCAATTTATAGATCTTATCTTTTATTGTATTCTAATAATGTACAGTTTCCATAAACACGTCTGACTGTGTAGAAATAGAATGCACGGCTTCATTTCGAGAACCTGCGTTCATTTTTTAACACAACAATGTAACATCCAAGTCATTATACTTTGTTAATGATTCTGCTTAATTGCACAGCCAATATGTAAACGGGAACAGGTTTATTCTATTAACCTTGATTGTAGTATTTCCACATAAATCTTATATTATTTTTTTACGGTAGTGATTCGAATTTATGTTATAACTTACTCAACTGATTTATACTAAAAATTCTAACTCCTAGTATCACATTTTACGAAGAGGTTGCTTGAATACCTTTGTGCTTTTGCAAAATAATTCAATATACATTTGAATGAATTGAAACAAACATTACGAAACAATAATATGTTAGCACAGAAACCTTTCTTTTACACCACTGCATAGATTACAGCCTTAAATATGAGTTCATAACCAAAATATTATAATGATTTCTTATCATGTTTTGTTAAATAATTGGTAAGGTGCAAAAGTACAAATTACAATCTGGCCATGAAGAAACATAATAAAACATTTTCTACAAAATAAAAAAAAATTATATTCATTTTCTTGTTCTTTGTCTAGAGTTTTACTTTATAGACGTAAACTGTTAAATAAAGCAAAACAAATTAAAAAAAAAAGAGAGTGTGAAACCCCCATTTTTTAAAGCTTGATTTTTATGTGTCGGTTGTATACGTTTCCCTAAATCCTGGGTTTGCTAACACTATTTCAATCATTGTTTTTCTGTTTAACGATTAGATGCCTGTCATTTGATTCGTATTATAATTGATTGTAGATTTTTTTTGTGTATTTCAATGTCGTTAAATTTAGTTTCCAATCTTTGTTTAAATTTGATAAAAAAAAATCAAACATGTGATCAATAAACGACCTGTATTATTCTGTAGAATATAACAGTACTTACAAAGATTGATCAGGCCGTCTTTAAAATAAATGTCGCTTGTCCTCTCCGGACTAAGGATGAAAAAAATGTGTCGTTAGGTAAAAGTAGGAATTTTTTATTCCAGGAATTTCAGCATTCTTGTTGATGAGATTTAAAAAAATGTCAGCAAGAAAAATTAATACGGTACCGTTTTCCAGGTTAAAAAGTGTTGCGTCGGGCCATTTTAGCTACGGATAGGGCAAATAAACATTTTTTTTCAAAAGATACATGTGGCCTTACTTAAGTCAGGTTTACCAATATTACAATTAGAAGACTAAGCACAGTGAACTAAGACGTTTTAAGAATAAAAAAAATAAAATCGCAGGTTGTTTTATAAATTAACTTTAAAAGAAAATTCATACAATCTTACAGTAACACGTAAAGTACAGATACCAAGGGTAAGAATAACTAAAGTTGTAACATGCAGAATCCAAAATCTAACATTTCAGAAGATAAAACAAATGTCGCAACATTTAATGAGCTCAAAAATATCAAGAATAACTGGAAAAGAGGAGATTCCTGCACAGTGTAACACACTCAACATCTACATCGATGCTGCAGGACCAAGGACCTTTTCATGAAGAATTTAATAAATTAATTTTCCTACCAGCCATTGCATTACTCCCTCCCCCTTTTTTTAGACAAAATGTTGACTTTCTTATTGTTAAGTATTCCATAAACTTAATGTACTCATAAAAATAAAGCTTAGATGTATTTTGTTACGTCCAATTTGACATTTTGCCTTACTCTCCTTTGCCGCTAATTCAATTCAAGCACGATTTTCCTGTTGTAGATTTAATTTCCGAATGTTTTAATACCTCACCATCACACAATGCTTCAGTACAACTTTATCTTTTTTAATGTTCGATGCAGAAAATTTTCATGTACAATAAATTAATCGATGAACAATATCAATTCATCACTGAAATGGATTTCGCAAATAAGTTCATAACATAACTTTAACATATAATTTTAATTAGTGTTGCGCAATTTGAAATATTTCATTACACTAAATGCTTAACCGTATGAATAAAACAGTTCAAAACAAAGTACATTAGAGATTTTTAATAAACCTTTTAGTTTCACAAAGTAGAAAGAAACTATGTTCCATGTTTGATAAATTAGTCATAGTATAAATATGATGAGTAATGCATAGTATTTAATATTGATGGTTCACGTACACTTCAATTTCTTGCTAGATTTTTGTGAGAATGAAGACATTTGCCTACTAAAAAGCGTTTGGATTTTGTTTCTGTGATCAAGCTGGCGAGAGAATCATTTTTTAATTGTGCATTGTTGGATCAACCGGATCAGGTGATTGATATAAATTAACGCTTAGATTTTTTCACTTTACTTAGTCTATTTAAATGGAGTGTTTGATTTTCTTTTTTGCTAAATATATAGTGCTTTCATCCGTGAATTCGTGAATTTTCTAGTGTTAGTTTCAATTGGTTCTTCGTCTCCGTTCTAAAAAAACATAGACGATTATTCAATTTTCCTCAAGAAGAGCAATTTTTATTAGAATAATACTAACGTCTTTTTTGGACCATCATTTACAATTAACCCAACAATTTGACAAAATAAGTTGAAGTCAAACGGTTACATATGCAGAAATCTGCGTTTTGATATGGAGAACAAATGCTATTTAAAAGTCCCAGAAGTGTCTTTTCTAGAATAGCTCCTCATTTTATCTTTGTACAACACAATATTGCCAGAATGCGAATCATCGCGTTATTACAAGAGTGATAACTCCCCTTACTTTAGCCTTGTTTCATTTTTACACCAATGTATAACGGTAATGCCAATATATATACATCTTCATATAGACCAAAAATAAAGACAAGGAATTTATCCCGCATCTGATGTTTTAGAGGTTTGTATTTGCTGTGTCCCAAATGTGTATTTTTTCTTTTCAACTTTTTATGTTTGTTAACTTCATATTTCGCCTAAAAATAAAAGATATATTTCATTATAAAATTGCGAATTCCCAGCAGTTAAACCGAAAGAATGGAATAAAAAGTCTTGTACTCAACAGCTCATGAAGTTATTAATTTTATTGCGTGTATGTGTCAGTGCTAACTAGACAATTTTTCTCTATCATAAAAGAAAGTGTACACTTTAGAAACCAAGCATATTCCTTGTAATCCTGTTTTTTTTGGTCTATCCTGATCTTCAAATTTATATCATTTTAGAAATTTAACTTCTAAGTGTTTTTAAATTGAACCTGTTAATTGAAAGGTAAATGTTCCCCCGAATTATGTTTAATGACGTGCATTAAAGGTCATGTAATAACGTACTTGTATGCATACAATTTGGTACAGTCTCAAAGAATATGAAACCTAACCTACCCTCCCCCTGCAAATCACTGCCACCCAAAAGGATTTCCGAGTGCAGATAATTTTTTTTCAATTGCTTTTTGTTTGGCTTGTCATTTGTTTTAGGATAAGTTGATTTTGTTTTACTCTTGCTTTTATAGTTATATAAAAAGAAAGACCGTTTCTCTTAGTTGCTTTAGTCGAGGACGTGATATTATAAACAGATTATAAATCTAAAACAAGTAACTCTTTCCGCGCCGAAGTTAACTGTATCTTATAAAAAGAAGGCAAAGGAGCTCTTCTTCACTTTTCCCAACTTTTTCCTTTTCCTGATTTCTTTTCAAATCAGCGATCCACACAAGTGTTTATATTTGTGTATTATGATATTTATAATGTGTTATAATTTTCATACCAATTTAAAAAAAAAGAATTGCTACTCGCTTTCCATAACCAGATTAACTCATTCAATTGAACTCGTGGAGGTACCGGGATGAGTCAATTCCGTTATCCCTTTTGTTATATAATTCCGTGACATTTTATTTCCAAAGGACCTTTCCGGACCTATGCGGCCAACCGGTGTCGGGGATTCGAAATGTTACCCAACTTGTATTAAATGCAACCAATACAATCAAAATTCAGCTTTCCACTCTTTATTAAATTAAACAATCTATTTGTAATCGTTATGATTACAAGAAAGATATTCTTACAATGTAATATACCAAACATTATAATATAATAAACATTATTAGTTCTAATGTAACCTGTAAATAAGTTTAGTCATGTGAAAATTTCAATAATTTGACAAAATCCGCACAAGTATAGAAAATTATCTCATCTATATAAAATGCAACCAAGACAGTCAAGATTCAGGTTTCCACTGAAATCCTGTCTATCCCGGCCGCTCATTCATACTAGGTTTACCTTTGTAGATTTAACTCTCCATATTTGTAACTCCTTCGAAATTTGCATTAATTACTTTAATATTTAATTTTAATTACTGTTAATTACGGTAAAACTTCATTCTAATCATTCAAACATCGCAGTACAGTTAAGGTTACAGTAAGGAGGCGGGGTCTAATTTGTACGGGAAATGTTTACTATGACATCACACATTATATTAGGTCTTCAAAATGCCACAAAATGAAATTATTTGCTATTTCCAACAGTTGGATAGCTGTATACTACATACATACTTACTATTATATGCAGTTTTGTCGTTTGTTAAATCCCACACAACAGTATATAAACGATGCATCGATCGCAATGCACTTGTCAATATGACGTCATCTCGCAAAAATGACGCAGTCTGTATACAGTGAGAGGCTGATCAAGTCACATTTTGTACAATGAAAAATGTCTCTTGTTCTCAAATAAAATATTATTTGCAGTAAAGTAAAAAGCCGTTAACTTGGATGCGATGTCTATTTTCGTATTTTATTTAAAAACTGTACATGCATTCTCCAGACAAGCGATACTGTAGTGTGTTTGTATGCAGATTCATTGAAAAAGTAATGGAAGGGCATGATAAATCGATTTATTGCAAGGGCATACCATCAACATATCTTGTCAAAATTTTACACATAAACTCAAAAAGCATTAAGATATTTGAAAAGTACTGCGAACCTCTTGAAATATTGCAAATAAATTAATTATAGCTATATTTGATGTAGTTGACCAGCAAAATATTCAACCTGCCGTCCAACAAATTAAATTTTAGCAATTAAAAAAGGAAATCTATATAGGTTCGCAGCACTTTTCACAAACTACATAAAGTATTGAAAAGGATTATAAAATAAACTAAGATTTTTTACTTGACTATGCCCTTGCAATATTGAAATTTATAGATGACCTCTGTAAGTATAATTGCCAAAGTCATGTGATGTCGACATCACATGACAAGTCTAAATAAAAAGTCTAAATGTCCCCAACATGTAGATTTAAACCACAGTACATTTTTTTGATATCAGTGAATGCCTAAAAAGAATCGCCCCTCCTAATAAAGTATGTATTTTTTATCTTAAAAAATCGCCGATATTTCCATTTGTAACCTTAACTGTGCTGCGATGACCAAAGTTTTTATTTTCATTATTTCACCATGTTGACCTCACAAGGGATAATCGATTGTTTTATTATACCGTTATATATTGAAAAGCATGAATCTCTAACCGTTATCAATTCTTTCTTTGATCGGGATCGGGATTCGCTACAGACCGGATAGTGAAGTTGTTTACATTGACGTCTGCAAGTCGTGTAAGTTTTTGCATCATGATTTATGCCTAGGTCACATTTAAGACGATGGTCGGGCGACCAAATTTTTCTGGTCCTGTCGGCTGAAAGAACATGATCGGCCGACACAGTATCGGGCGACACGGAACAGTCACATTATTTCCAAGGGACACCGATAACTTGGGTAAATAACACAAACGATCTTTTTTCTTTAGAAAATCAGCAATATTTTTCATAGATCTATATTTAGATAGGTGACGCAAGTAATGTTTGCAAGGCAACGTGGCAGAATACTATAAATTTGTGACTCGATGTTGAAAATGTGTGAACAATTTTGTATGGAATTGCATAAAAGCAGCAAAGAATATTTAAGATTTCTTTAAATCTTATGGAATAATTATTTAAGTTGTTTCCGTTTAAAAAATGTATATCAATCCATGCATTAAAATTTGTTTGTGTTATGTATCATAATGGGTTAAATATTCACAAGTCGGCCAATCGTCGCCCGATCATCGAGTTCTGAGCTACAGTTTGATTTTAAACGTCGGCCGAAATAATGAACACCGTTATTGTCGAACGACGGACGACCATCTTTATAAACTAACTCCCGACGGTCGGACGATGATCGAAGGCTGGTCGACGGATAACTTCAATTGAAGAATCGGCCACCGACGCAGAAAAAATTATAACTTGGACCGATGGACACAAAAATGGTCGGCCGACAAAAAAAGAGGTCAAAATCGGGCAAGACAACGGCCGATGAACTGCCGACTGTCACCCGAAGAAGCCCATTTTTGCTCCAAAACCCGTCGGCCGTTGGTCGTTTTTGGAAATGTGACTGGGGTTTTACTGATTAAAACAATATTTAGTTGATAGCAACAAACATTGTTATAACTAATGATTACTTTTCCTCTGCACAGTCAAATCTTACACAGAATTCAACTCTTTAAAGAGCCGTCTCTACATTCTATTGAACTGAATATTATAACGATATATTGTAATGATAAAATTTTACCGTATTCTGTATGGTAATGCAAAACAGATCATGCATAATTTAAAAAACATGTTGTTTTTTTTTCGAATAATAATTATATAATGCCTTAACTTCACTCAAAAACGAATTTTTGATTAAGCGGTCATTTTAACGGTCATTAAAAATAATGACCGGGTCAATATATCCAACGTGCAAATTCGGTTATTATCAATAGAGGTATAATATCATATGTTAACAATTCAGTTTTTGACTAAACAATTTGTTTATATTTAAAACTTCGAGAGAAAAATGTTGATCCTGATCTTCTGATCTTCGCGTATATATTTATTGCGCATATATTTTATTTTGGTTCTAGGATTTCAAGGTAGCGTGCAGAAAATGTGTAAATTTATAGTAAAACGGTTCAAGGACACCCTGTTGTAAATGTATTAATTATAAGCTATTGCAGAAAACATTTTGGTACAATATACAATTAATCCCAACATCTGAGGTAAAGATGTTGGAATAACCCGAAACCTGACCCAAAAGGTTATCTGACCTGACCGTTGCCGAGACCGAGGTGCGATGAATTGAAGGTCATCATTGTTGTTAACATTACACTTTGGGGGTAATTATTGAGTTTCAAAGCCTGTGTAGGGCCGACCAGATTTGCACGAGGGTTGATCCAAAAGTAATGTCACAACGTTGATTGAATTGCTATAAATCGACTTAAAGCAACAATATTATACTTGATGTAAGCTTTATTTATTTCAAATCAGACCTGGAAAATTCACAGGAATATGATGTATACTTTCCAAAATATCTGATTATATACAACGTGCGTTTAGGATAGTCGACGCACTTAAATATAATGTCATATGACGTATACTCACTGTCATACTTTTAGGCGTTTCCCCTTCCTTTCATTAAAAAATATCTGTGATTCGCAAACACTTTCACCAATTCCACTTTTTAAAAGAATTCTTAATACCATTATACACTCACTCTTTTCATAATTAAGCCCTATGTCGTCATTTAATTTTCAATTAAAGAATAGAAAATGACGAGATATGTGTCTTTTAAAAAATTGGGAGATTATGTGCTTTTTAGAATCCTTTAAATGTGTTTGTCTTTTTCATTCTAAGAAAAAATACACTTTAAATCGTGACGTTCCTTTGTGAAGCGGCGACAGCGCCCATGCTCTATGTTTTAAACATCTATAAAATAAAATCAAATAAAAATTATAAAATTGAAATCTAAGTGTTAATTTGATTTATATTTGTGCATATTTTGGTATATTGTATTTGATAATATGACGCCAAATATAAAAGATATGGACACTGTGACATTACTTTTGGATCAACCCTCGTATATTCTTAAAAAATGATAACGAAAAAGGAATTCGATGTCATATACTATGCATTTTCCGTTATTTCCCGATCATGACCAGAAGCACACGGCGGGTATGATCGGTCAGCACGGGATACTCACTCCTCCATGGCACCTGATCCCACGTCTGATGTTTCGGAGGTCTGTGTTTGCTCTATTCCTATTTTGCATCATTTTATGGACTTTGATATTGAATTCTGTTCGTTATCTACATATACTTTCATTCATAAGAAATAATATCAATCCCACTTTAATATTCATCTAAAATGAATATGTTTCTGTATTTCGTGGCTGAATTTAAATAGAAAGAGAGCGTTGTCAATTAACTATGAAACAGTATTCAGTTGAAAAAGTAAAACAACGACGAAACACTGCGGAAATTAGTGCTTCATTATAGGCTTGAACACAGTAAACTGGGTCATGATTACTTAAAAATAAACATGAGTCAAAATGATTATATCAATTTATAGATCTTATCTTTTATTCTATTCTAATAATGTAAAGTTTCCATATCGAAGTCTCACTGTTTAGTAATGGAATGCACGGCTTCATTTCGAGAACCTACGTTAATTTTTCTTACCCAGCAAGGTAGCATTCAAGTTGTTTTTACTTTGTTAATAATTTTGTCTAATACTGTAAACGTATTATATTTGGCTGTGTATACTTTTTAGTGGCTTCGGCGGAACGCAGCAACCGCTAAATTAAGTACAACGCTAAATGTCTTGCACATATACACATAAATAAGAATATGATAAAATGCGCTAAATCAAATCTACGCTAACTTATTCAAAAGTCAATTTCCGCCAAATATCGTACACGCTAAATATAATACATTTACAGTATTGCACAGCTAATTTCTAAACAGAAACAGGTGATTTCTGTAAACCTTGATTGTAGTATTTTCACATGAATCTTATATTATTTTTTACGGTAGTGATTCGAATTTATATTATAATCTTCTCTACTGAATTATACTTAAGATTCTAATTCCTGGTATCACATCTTATGAATAGGTTGCTTTAATAATTTTGTGCTTTAGCAAAATAATTCAATATGCATTTCAATGAATAAATACAAACATAGGGTTACTACACTGTAATATGTTAGCACAGAAACCTTTGTTTAACACTACTGCATATCTTACAACCTTAAATATGAGTTCATAACCAAGATATCATAATGTTTATAATGATTATAATAATCAATAATTATTGTTTGTTTAATATTTGGTAAGGTGCAGTAGTACGAATTACAATCTTGCCATGAAGAGACATAATAAATAAATCTTTCGAGCAGATAAAAAGTTTATGTTTTTTTCTTTTTCTTTGTCTATAGTTTTATTTTTTAGACGTAAACTGTTGAATAAAGCAAAACAAATTTAAAAAAAAGAGAAAGAGGGACCATTTTTTTAAAGCTTGATTTTGATGTGTCGGTTGTAAAAGTTTCCCTAAATTCTGGGTTTGCTAAAACTTTTTCAAGCATTGTTTTCCTGCTTAACGATTAGATGTCTGTCATATGATTCATATTATAATTGATTGTAGCTTTTCTGTGTATTCCAACAATTTATGTCGTTAAATATAGTTTAAAATCTTTGTTTGATAAAAGAATTTAAACATGTTATCAATAAACGATCTGTATTATTGTGTAGAAAACAACAGTACTTGCAAAGATTTTTCAGGCCATCTTTAAAATAATTGTCTCTTGTCCTCTTCGGACTAAGGATGAAAAAAAAATTGTTGGTAGGCAAAAGAAGGATTTTTTTATTCCAGGAATTTCAACATTGTTGTTGATGGTATTAATAAAAATGTCCGCAAGAAAAGTTTCCTCAGGTTAAAAAGTGTTGCGTCGGGTCATTTTAGCTACGGATAGGGCAAATAAACATTTTTTTTTAAAGATAGCCTTCCTTTAGTCAGGTTTACCAATATTACAATTAGAAGACTAAGTACGAGGGTTGTCCCAAAATTTCGTAGACTGAGCTCATATCTTTTAAAGAAATTAATGTATCATAATAAAATTTTCAGGGTGGATAAAGCGTGTTCTTGGCAGATAAATTACGAAGTTTTATGGTGTTTTCCTGAAAACTTTTCGAGTAATAACATTTAAAGTGTTATCGTTCTCTAAAACCCGGTGCAATCTGCAACGTCAAAAAATAGAAATGTCAACAGTTCAAATTTTTGGAGAAAATATTTCAATTACCAGAATCAAATTCTTAAATTAAACGAAACGGTTATAGTTATAAATGTGAAATATCTTAATTACTATGATATGATCAAACAATAAAATATGTAAACAAAGTATATGCATGTACAGGTATGAAATAATAATAATTTGAAAACGCTATATTTCTACGGGCTTTTTGTCTGTTTTCTCTAAGGGAGTTGCACAATGCAACTCTTGCCCATTTCTTAGCCCCGTCTTTTATTTTAGCTACTGTTATTTACATATACACAGAGAAACCGTTTTAATCATTTTAAATACTCAGGATGAAAAAAAGTTTCCTAGTCTACCAAACCGTTATGACTGGTACATTTTTGTAAGAGTGAATTCAGGATCAAAACACTTGATCATAGCCCAGTGCGCCGCCTTTGCCAACGCAACCGCCATTTTTCAGAAAGTCGGATTTCAACTTCATGTATATAAAACGTTATAAAAATCATATTTATCAAAGCATAAACACCAAAATTTGGGGAAATGTAGTTAATAGAACAGTATTAAGAATTTTCATTTCCATAAAAAAAAATACGGGGTAGTAATTACTTTCCGTAGGATTTTAAATATAATATACCAAATTTTAATTGCAACTCTTGGGTATTGCGCCGCCTACCTACACCAGGCAATGAAATGTGTTTTTTAAATTGGAATAATTTGTGTAGTTACTCCATATTTGTCCATAAATTTATTAGATAGTGTTGGTTTAATCTATATACAAAGTTTCATTAATGTATGACATAGGGTTCCAACAAAACAACGCCTGTCTACTGAATTTTGGGACAACCCTCGTACAGTGACTAAAGACGTTTTAAGAATAAAAAAGCCCATTTTTTTTTTATAGATTCCCTTTAAGGGGAGACAGGACACATGTCACATGACTCAAAAGACATATTACGTCATAATCGATGCTGATATACATGTTAAACGTTGTTAAAATCAACAGTCCTTGTGTAATTTTATTCTAAAATTGATTTTTAAACATTTATTTTCAAAAATAAATATTTAAGATTTTTAAAGATCTTGTCAACATATAGATATTGTGAAATTGCGAAATCAATACATCTGTTTCTCTTTATCTTGCAGTCTGACGTCAGTTACGTCATAGACGTAGTGTTTTAATTCTCAGTGCAGCGAGATCAAGTACACATTAGCTACACCCGCCGTGATCAATTTTATTTCATAATAAACAGGTCACAGTCAGCGATCGTGATAAATTTCTGAAGGAGATTTTTTAAATTAATATTTTTTCATGTTTTGTAGCAGAGATTCACTCTATTTAGATAATTTTGCGTGTCTATGTTTTGTGTAACGTCACAATTGATTTCCCGCACTCGGAAAATACAAACGTGAAGCGTTTTTATCATGCTTACATCTAATTCAACGATGTCCTGTGCGATATTGAGGTAAGCTTCACCCTGTGATATTTATGCGGTAAATAATTACGACGAAGGACTATCATTCAATCGTAAATTTAGAAATATTTATTGACACATTTTTTTTCCAAATGAGGTTTTTGTCGTTGAAGCTACCTTGAAATATGCAGAATTTATCCCACCCTAATACTACATAAAATTAAACCAATTGCTTTCAGATAATTTAAACACTATGAATATTCTGAAATATTTGAGTATATAGTGTTATCTATCATATTTATCGTTTGTGCATAAAAATTTGGATTATGGACTCCGTTATGGGCTTGTAAACATGAAGTATCTTAACTTCATACAAACTCTAAACAGGGCGGTATTTGTTGGGCGATATCTTTTAAATAAGTCAAGAAATCCCATGACAGGACCGTTTTAAAATGTTTAGAACATATTAAATTAGAAATATAAAAAATACGAAAAAAATTCATTGACAGGAATTTTTTCAACTAAAGGTCCCGTTCCTCCTTAAGAAATATCATACAATATTAGGAAAAGGAACACGTACATGTACAGTACAGATGCCAAAGGTAAGAACAACTTTGTAACATGCAGAATCCAAAATCTAACATTTCAGAAGATATTACAAATGGCACAAAATGTAATGAAAATGAAAAACTCATGAAAAACTGACAAAGAAGAGACTTCTGCACATTGTAATACATTTAAAATCTTCATCAATGCTGCAGGATCAAGGACCTTTTCATGAAGATATTTGATAAAATTAATTTTCCTACCTGCTATTGCACTGTTCCCCTCTGTTTTTATTTAGACAAAATGTTGACTTTGTAATTGTAAAGTATTCCATAAACTTAATGTACACATAAAATAAAGCTTAGAAGTACTTTGTTACGTCCAATCTGACATTTTGCCGAACTCTCTTTTGTCGCTAACACAATTCAAGCACGGTTTTCCTGTTTTACAAATGAGTGTAAATTTAGTTTCCGAATGTTTTAATACTTCACCATCACAAAATGCTTCATTACAACCTTATCATTTTTAAGGTTCGATGCAGAAAAGTTTAATGTACAATAAATTAATCGACCAATAATATCAATTCATCACTGAAATGGGTAGCGCAAATAAGTTCATAACATAACATTTAACACATGATTTTAATTAGTTTTGCGCAATTTGAAATATTTCATTACACTGAATGCTTAATTGTATGAATAAAACAGTTCAAAACAAAGTATATTAGAGATTTTGAATAATCTTTTGAGTTTCACAAAGTAGAAAAAAAACATGTTCCATGTTTGAGAAATAAATTATAGTATAAAATGTAGTGAGGAATGTATAGTATTTAAGGTATTCAATGTATAATGAAGAGACTTTGACTGATTTTAAATAATTTTAAACTAGTTCAAAGCACATCGCTAGATAACGATAAAAGTGAAATTAACCAAATTCACAAGACTTATTACATGTAAGGAGATGGTCATTTTGCTTATTTAAAGTTTTTGAAGAGTTATCTGCCCTTGATGAAAAGAAGAAAATTTTTGATTTCACAAAAAATCTGCGGTAAATAATTTATTTTATTACATTTTTCGATATAGAGGAAGTTTATGCCGATTTTCACATAGAAATTTGTTTGAAATTCAAATTACTTTTTACAATATCTTACTAAAACATGCACTGTCCATAGACTTCAATGTAAAATTCAAGGTGATATAAATAGAACAATAATCAAAGTTTGTAAATTCCTTTGGTGGAGCATTTTCATTTGATAACATCTTGAAAATGCTACGATGATTAAAAATACCGGACCATTCATTTATTGGGTACAAAATATGGTCGTTATACATTGAATACCTTAATATCGATGGTTAACTACACTCTGATTACTTGCTAGATTTTTGTGAGAATGAAGACGTTTGCCTACTATAAAAGCGTTGTGATTTTGTTTGTCTGATCAAGCTGGCGAGAAAATAATTTTTCATTGTGCATTGTTTGATTAACCGGGTCAGGTGATGGATATAATTTAACGCTTAGATTTTCTCACCTTAATTAGTCTATTTAAATAGAGTGTTTATTTTTTTTTGCTAAATATACAGTGCTTTCATTCCTGATTTCGTGAATTTCTGGGGTTAATTTCAATTGGCTCTTTGTCTCCGTTCTAAAAAAAAATACGTAGACGATTATTAAATTTTCTTCAAAAAGAGCAATTTTTATTGGAATAATACTAACGTCTTTTTTGGACCATCATTTAGAATTCATCGAATAATTTCACAAAATAAGTTGAAATCAAACGGTTACATATACAGATATCTTCGTTTTGATACGGACAACAAATGCTATTCAAAATTCTCAGATGTTTATTTTCTAGAATAGCTCCTCATGTTATCTTTTTTACGACACAATATTGCCAGAATGTAAATCAATGCGTTATAACAAGTCTAGAGTGATAACTCCCACTTCACTATAAACATGCTTCAGTTTTATACCAGTTTCTAACAGTAATGTCAATATACATTTTTATATAGACCACAAATTACAAAAGTCATGGGGATAATACAAGAGACGGAGACAAGAGACGTTATCCCCCTTTTGATGTTTTTTAGAGGTCTGTGTTTGCTCTCTTTTGAACTTGATTTATATTTGTTAACTACAGAATTCATCTAAAAGATTAAAGATATATCTAATAGTAAAATTTTGATTTCTTACCAGTTAAATTCATATGATGGAATAAAGGTCTTGTACTCAACAACTCATAAAGTTATTTATTTTATTGCCTTTATGTTTCAGTACAAACAAGCCATTTTTCCCTATCATAAGAGAAATTATATAAAAAGAAACCAAGTCTAATACTTGTTATCCTGTATTCTTGGTCTATCCTGATCTTAAAATTTATATCATTTTATAAATTAAACTTCTTCGTGTTTTTAATTTTATTTTTATTTACAAGTTAATGTGACTTTTACAAACTATAAAAGTACAAATTTATCATATATGAGAAATTCCTGAATAATTCTTTTATTAAATTCACGTAGTCTATTTTCGTAAACTAGTAGATTCTAGATGATTTCCTCATACAAAACTAAAACAATGTTTCAGTGGGAACTTTTTTGGCGATTATTCAGCAATAAGTATTTAAAGAGGTAGAGCCACTTTTGGCCATATTTTGCCTTGAGAATTTCTGAAAAATCAAAACCGATCAGTTTAGGTTGCAAATGCAGTATTTATCACTTGGAGTGTTGTGACCACTTATCTATTAATTGTGACGTATTTTCCCATCTAGTCAATGCATTATGACGTCATAAAATGCGTCATTTTCCTCATATCCTGTAAATTCCTTTGAAAATGACATAAAGTTGAAGCTATTTTTCAATATTTCATATAGAGCACAACCTCTGATCCAAAATATGCAAATACATAGTGAAAGCACTGTTTCTGGAGAACAAAAACACATGTTTCATTTTTTGGATCGTGGGCTGTGCTCGTATTTTAATTCTTTGCTGAAGGTAGTCAAATACGCATGTTTTCTGCAAATTTCAAAAACATTGCAATTTCTCAAACCTGTTTTCCATTATCTGGATTCTCAAAAACGAAATTTTATTATAGGAAATGAGAGCACTAAGTGTCTTCTTTCTTTTGATATATGATATACTTTAATTGATATAAGTACAGGGCCATTTTATGCATAAGATGGCTCTTGCTCTTTCACATGCTGTTTAGATAGGTGTAAATATAATACACTTTAACTTACCATTCCGTCTTAACCGCTTTAAGCTTTAACCTAATGCTGATCATTTTGCATTTATTGTTAGTTTTTCCTAAGTTTATTTTATCTTCTATGTGATTTTGCATTTATTATTAATGAACAGGATAATAACAAATACTAATCAAAGAAAATCTCAACATAAGTCTGGTTCCCGTCCCAAGCCTCCTACTTTTCCACTTAATTCATACAAAGATAAAAACACAGTAGCGGGAGCGGATGACAGACTATTTCTCTTTCGGAATATGGCTGAGTTGTTTCGAATGCTTTATATGGGGATAATGCGACCAGGGATGAGGTAATCATGATCAGCTGTATTTAATTACAGTTTGCGGTGTAATCATGAGTATCAGTAATCATCCATTTTTCATGTTACAAGTAATCGTAATTTAATCGATTGTTCTGAAAAAACTTTTTATCAGGAATACTTTTTAATTTCTTTAAGATTAAAATGATTAAAAAAGAAGTTCATCAAAATAATGATCTTAAATGACATTTAATGAAAATTTTTCATGAACTTTTTTTTTCTTTATGAAAAATTAATGTAATCTTGAGTAATCACGATCACATGATGATAAAATAATTAGATGTAATTGATTCCTTTAAAAATGGCTGTTATCAGCTTGTACATGTAATCGATTGCTTTTAAAGTCTGCCGCATCCCTAAATGCGACTCTCCTTGATATATAAAAATAGCTGTTCTTATGGATATAAGGGGAATAGTTTCGTGTGTAGAAATTAACTAGAAGATAGAAATCTGATGTTGAATTCTTAACTTGTAGTCAAAAATGTAAAGTGTTAAATGTACATACACTACTGTGGAGATGAATCATTACCTTAAGTTTGCAAGAAAAGGGAAAAAATAGTATTGTTCATTTATTCAGGGTAATGAATGTTTAAATTAACAATTATTTGTATTAGCTATCTCTTTTAAAAAAAAATATTATGGTTATTGTCGTCACTATAACCAACAGAAATTAATTGATATTTCTTGCAATATTAGCTATCGTTTTTGTTCTTCTTTTTCATGTATATTATTGTAAAATTAAAAATCTTCGCAAATAATGTATGGCTATAGAGATTTTATGCATGGGAGAGGGCTATCATTTTTTATAAACTTGTGTTTTATCCTTTAAAATATTGTCAATTAAATATGTTCAAATCATTAAAAACGGCTTTCTTACTTTATATTTTAAACAATCTATGTTACTTGAAGTAAGTATTTTTTTCTAAGAATAGCATTTTGTAAACAAATGAAATTCTTGATGTACAATAGCATCAGCGGGGCCAAAGCCCCCTCCCATCCCCACCCCCATTTTCCCAAAGGTTTTTTTGGTCCTTGAAAATCATAAATGTAAGGAGACCCCCCACCCCCACCCCCCCGATTAAGGGTAATGATATAGTGTATGCATACATTTTTTTAGAGTCTGAAAGAAGATGGAGCCTAACCTCCAACCCCCGGCCAACCACTACCGCCACCAAAAAGAATTTTCGAGTGTGTAGAATTTTCCATTTTAATTTCTGTTTGGCTTGTCAATTTTCTTTTTAGGATATAAAGATGATTTTTTGCTTGCCCCAACTTAAAACAAAATGATGCTACGTCCTTGATGGTACGTAATTTTACTTAATGTAAATTTTGCATTAGATGTACATGCACTTTCTTCTCAAGAACATTGAAAAAAACGAAAATTTAGAGAAAAGTTCAACCCCTGCTCCCTTGACATAGTAACTTCAACATTAGTCAGTTCTCCTTTTTTTACCAAATAAAAATAAAAATAATCACCTTCCATAAATTTATTGTAGCTGATATGAATGGTAAGTAGCACTACATGCATTTTGATGTTTAAACCCCCAATCTTTCAACATTTTCTTTTAAAATCAACCTCTACAAACAAACAAAAATAGAGACTGAAGCTTTCTCATTTTTTTTTTGCGTTTATCAATAATAGAATATTTAAAAAAAACAGCTAATACATCTAAAACAATAACACTGAAACACATTTCATGCCGAATTTTATTGTATCTGATATAAAGGGGATGCAAAGGAGCTCTTCTGCAGTTAGTGTTTTCCCCACCCATCTTTTCCATTTCTTTCTTCTAAAATAAGCGATCTACACGATTTTTTTTTATCTACTCGTGATTTCTGATATGTATTACGTGTTATCATGTAAGAATTTAATCTCGCTTTCGACATACACTTACATAAAATGGAGTTCAAAGTCATCCGTGTTTTCTTCATCGGTCTAGATAGAATTATTCGAAAACAATTTCCGGATCTATTAAGGCAAACAAGTCACATTATTGATAATATGTAATGCATCTTAGAATACACAAATAAGAAAAGTGGATGTCATTCCAAGATTCAAAAAGGGAAAAAAGAAAAGGGCGGGGGTCCTCCCGCAGCATGGTAGTAGCAGCTCGAATATTGGTACATGCATGTGAACTGATGTGTGTTTGTCTCTCTCTCTCTTTCTCTCTCTAAATTACAGTACATGTACATCCCCACTTTTTTATTGATTTATGTGTTGCTTGAGGGAAATATCACGTTGATCCATACCTTTGTTCCTAACGATTGTAGTACTTGACACACACAGACCATTAAATGTAAAAGGAAATTTTGTAAAATATCAATATCATGGAATTATTCGGCATTTAAATACATTAAGAGAGAGAGAGAGAAAGAGAGAGAGATATTATTCATCGCTCTACAGTTCATTAACAAATATGGAAAAAATATATCCTGAATCTCAGAGGTGGTAAATTTAGACTCATGCTGTACATATTCATAAATAGATTGATTAATTGTATACTGTTTAACGTCCCTCTCCAGAATATTTCACTGATATGGAGATGTCATCATTACCGATGAAGAGCTGCAAATTTAGGCCTATGCTCGGCATTTGCGGCCTTTAAGCAGGGAGGGATCTTTATCGTCCACATCTGCTGTGACACGGGACCTCGGTTTATACGGTCTCATCCGAAGGACCGCCCCATTTAGTCGCGTTTTACGACAAGCAAGGGGGTACTGAGGACCTATTCTAACCCGGATCCCCACGGGGCGACTCATAAATAGAAAATAAGAACCAAAACAAACATCACAGAATTCTATAGGGTTTTTATTTATCGTTGTGGTTATGAAATAACACCCTGAATCACTCGTCGAATGGAACGGGGTTCTTATCTCAGAACAAACAATCGGACAGCGGGAGGGAGGATGACGTCATCTATTTTCAAAATGTTAATGAAATACGACTCGCACACAATGTAAATCATTAAATGCAGTAATGCTTAGTTAAAC
This sequence comes from Saccostrea glomerata, assembly GCA_003671525.1. Lineage (NCBI taxonomy): Eukaryota > Metazoa > Mollusca > Bivalvia > Ostreida > Ostreidae > Saccostrea > Saccostrea glomerata. The sequence continues at coordinate 20,199 of PRKT01001670.1, read as the reverse complement.
GAATCTTAAATTTCCAAATTTAGTGTTATTATTATTTCTATTTTCATTTTTAAAGGAAAAAATTAAAGGAAGTAAAATATGAACTTATTGGAACAGGTTTATTGCGTGTTTTCGGCCCCCGATTCGCTGAGATCTGTTTCTGGTCTGATGGTTTTGTGGGGGATTTCTAATTTAGTCACGCTTCAGTTCACCATGGCCCCCCACGGCCGGTACACCCGTCCCGGGTGGGGATGCCTCGTGCCTGCAAAGCTCGCCTGGTTCCTACAGGAGTTACCGTCCTTTGTTGTACCGTTTGTAATTTTTTCAAGGTGGCGTTATGATGAATTTGTGAATATTCATGAGAATAACAGGATTTTGATTGGATGCTTTTTGTTACACTACTTTCACAGGTGATATTTAGTAGCCCTTTTTGCTGTCAATCTGTTGTTTATTGTTTAAAAAGTACAAAATAAAAGAAAACAGGAAGTTGCTCAATAGGTCTTCTTTCCTTAATTTCTTATTGCCAACTTCTGTATAAGATTAAATTGTTTTTTTTTACTAGTCACTGTACTGAATACGTACATGTATAACGATCATTCGGCTGAATACGTACATGTATAACGATCATTCGCGGATCAAGATATTTTCAGTGTTGTACTTTTTAATAATTTTTTTTTCTAATCAAAGAGAGGGTTTAACAATACTTTTAAAAAAAAAATCCCGACGCAAAGATAATTTATACAATGCAAACAACCTTCCAATACCCAAAAACCCTATTTCAGAGGGAGTTGTCTAAAAATACATTTTCATATGCTTTGCCAATGTTTTCTAAGGTGTCCTACGTCATTTTTCTCTACATCGACAAAATTTCTATAACTCTTGTAACCACGCGGAGATGGAATAGGTTCAGTTTATAAATTTATTAGGAAAAGAAAAAGCAATGACAGATCTACAAATACAAAAACATACAACAATTTAATAAACTAGGAAAATTACCTTTCAAGTGGTGACAACGGGCAGCTGGTAATATGTAAGTTAAATTTCCCGCACTGACAGGGATGGGCCCATGCCTCAGTATATATAGCAGAAAAACTGGTTAAACAAGTGGTACAAATTTATTGCCCAATTAGATTTTGTGAGTAGAATTCATGAATGGTGACCACTACCAAATGTGGCGTAAAGTAAATTATGGCTTAGTAAGTTATTCAGAAAATATAAAAAATTATTTTAAATAAATATGATTATGCCACATATTCCCCAGCTTTAAATTTAGCGTCTCGATAAATGAAAAATATATATTCTATCAAAATGCATTTTTCAATAATAGCCACATACTCTCCAGAAGAATATACATATGAACATCAAAAGTAACAAAAAATTTTGCATAGGTAATTGCTTTATTTAGGAAACACATCTCGTCACATCACGGCGGTTTAAGGTTTTCTGGCAACCATCGTCTGACACAACACTAACGACATTTCCTGAAATATTCACAAAACGATACACAGTAGAGTGTCATGAATCTTGGATTTTGTTTTTGCAACGGATTTGACGGTTTTGATCATACACTTTGTCATCAATGTTCAATTCCGGGTCAAAGGCTTTTCTGTCGTTGATCAACTTCCTATTTTTTGCCATCAGAGACGTATGATCACTGGCTTTGTCGAACGCGTACTTTAGTCGTTCCTGGTGAGATTTGATCCATTCGTCAGTCGTCAGTCGTCATCTGATCATCATCCTACCTGGTACATGTATAGAACTTTTATTATCTTTCTCTTCTCTGTCTATGATTTTTGTTTTACGTCATAGATGGAAATGTTCAATCAACTGCCTGCAGATTAAGAAGAAAGAGCATTTAGTAGAAAAAGAATATTAAGCATAAATTTAAAATTTTGTGTCAGTTGTGAAATTTGCCTTACTCCTAAAAACACAATTTCATGCATGGTTTTCCTGTTTTCAGTCATATATTTTTCACATGATTTATAGATGGTTGTAAATTTTGTTTTGTCTGCCTTGCCCCCTTTAATTTGTTATTTAAACTGTAACATAAACGTATAGTTTTTATGAAACCAATTTTTTGATTAGTAAATTCAATTAAACAATTAAACTTGTATCTAAGTGACCTGACATTTAATGATTACAATATTTCATTGTTTATGTCTTTTAAATGTACATCAGTGAACGAGCTCAAACATATCAAAAAAATTTTGAAATAAACCAAAATTTCAAGTTATATTCTGGACGAAGAAAAAAAAATCTAAAATAAAATGGATATCTTCAATTCCAGTTCTTAGTGTTTAATTGAAATCAAACTCACATGTACTTTGTTACGTCTATTGTGACATTTTTGCCTAACACTCTTATGCTAGTAATACAATACAAGCACCGTTTTCCTGTTTTACAGTAATTTCTCTGTCATGTGAATAAAAATAGTCCCATAGATGACAATAGATTCTGATTTTGACTGCGTTGATGCTTCACTATCAAAAGATATTTTAATAAAACGGTATCAAATTAATGTTCTGTACAGAAAACTAATATGTACAGTAAATCAATCAACCAAAATTTTCAAATGATCAATAAAAGTGGTTACGCAAATAACTATATAACATTATTATTGTTTAACTACTCAACACATTCCTTGACACATCAAATGCTTAATCATTTGAATAAAACAGGTCAAAACAAAGTATATTACACTGTAGATGTTCTGATTAACTTCACTTTTAAAATGTAGAACGAAACTATGGTTGATGTTTGTGAAATGAATCGTAGAATAAGAAGTTGTAACGGACGTATATATAGTATACAATAGCAATGGTTAACGTACATCACATGCAGGATTATTGTAATAATGAAGAAGTTTGCCTATATAATGGTGGTGAACTTAAAGTTATTGGTTTTGTTTGTTTGCTGACAGGTTTGACAAAATATCGATGATATATCTGAAAAAGCTGGTACAAAAAATCATTTTTGTGTTGTGTTTTGCTATATAACGTTGGAGAACGTAATTATAAAAGTTTAAATTCTTGAAATTTAATGAAATACATGAAGGTTTATGGGTAAAAGAATCATCACATGCTTGGACATATCTTGTTGTAGGTAATGTACGTGTCAAATAAGAAAGTCCTGTCTTTTTTCAATCACAAGTAATAAAGAAATATTAAATTTTATAAATGAAAAGGTCAAAGACAAGGTCACAGGGTCAGAAGTCTTGATATATTTAGAAATCAAATGTCTTGTCACTAGTAATACACATGTATAATATGAAATTTCTGATTTCCTCGTTCAAAATGATCAATTTAAAATAATATTAGAATTATTGAAAGGAATGTCGATCTTCAAGGTTAAGGTAATGAGATCAAAACTCATTATATAGTTGGAAAGGTCTTTTCATAGGTAATGTACATGTGAAATATGAAAGTATTGTCTCTAATCATTCAAAAGTTATGACCAAGGTAAAAATTTTTGCGAGAGTGCTGGCAAGAAGGCTGACAGATAAATTGAGAGATTGAGTGTATATTGTTAAACGTCCCGCTTGAGAATTTTTCACTCACTATACTAGGCACTTAAGGCCATTGAGCAAGGGGTGATCTATTTCGTGCAAGCATAAAATTCGACACGGGAACTCGGTTTATAAGATCTCATCTGAAGGAGTAGTCTTCACGTCTCACGGTGGGATTCGAACTCGCGACGTAAGGATCAACTCCTTACTTCACGAATTTAGGGCAGATGCTTATACCATTGCGCCACGCGGGCGACCTGACTGACAAAAGAATACGGTTTCATGCCATCTCTCTTTAGCAAAAGTGGCGGACAATAATGCCCTTCCTGTTCTTGAAAAGATATATTTCTTTGTATTGAAAATCTTTGGATCCTCAAATGTAGGTACTTCTACCTAGGGGTTATAATTTGAACAAATTTGAATCTACATAAACCCATGTAAAGAAAATTTCATAAAAGTTTCAAGGTTTTTGACCCAGTGGTTTTTGATAAGAAGCTTTTAAATGATAACACCAAATTTTCACAATTTTTTTATCATCCCCCCTTGAAAAAGAACGTTACTCCTCATTTGAACTTACTCGAATATCATTTACCCCAGGGTGCTTTATGGCAAGGTTGGTTGAAATTGGCCCAGTGGTTCTCGAGAAAAAAAAATCATAAATGTGAAAAATTTGCTAACAGACAATAGACAAACGAAATATGATCAGATCACCAGAAAAGCTCAAGTCAGCTAAAATTTTATTATCACAAGTACTTGGAAGTAGTTCAAGTATTTGAAAAAGCAGTTTAGACGCTGTGAATGTATTCCATGTCACCATCGTGTGACTTATATCCATTTCGGAAATCAATTTAATAATAAATAGTTAATCAAGGTGTTTTTAGTAGTAAAATAAAGCTAAACTCGTATAGTTAATTCAACCACAAAGCTCAATCAATTTTAAGGTTCACAATCTATTCAATCTTAATCATTCTTTAAATATTTTATTATAATTTCTGACTGAAGGGAGAACTAGAGATATGCCCAGAAGTTTAAATACATGTATGTCTGACTAATATATATGTATATTGTGTTTGTTGTTAAATATTCCTCTTCAGATTTTTTCTCATTCATATTGAGACAGGACCATTCGAAAAAAAAGTGATGACAAGTCAATAGTGAGGTTAACATTCATTTTAGGAGTTTTCAACAATTAAGACATATAGAGATAACTCCTTCCCCTGGTTCCTTCCCCTTCACAGACCCCTTTTGTTCATATTTGCAAACTAATACTTTGTTTTTACATAAAGAATGTTGACTTTATACGAATAGTTTAATGGTTCATCTTTATGAACAATTTTCATTCCTAATCTTAAGAGGGTTAGCTGACGACACCAAGTCATGAATGAAATGGCAATCAATCTAAATTATCAATGACGAAGCAAATGACATTGTTAACATTTCAAGTTTAAGAGTTAGTGGAGAAAGCTTCCAGTGGTTCAAAATATTTTTACCATTAGGAGTGTATTATAACACAAGAAAAAAAGGATGTATAGTCAACTGGAAAAGTTTTTAACAATGTTTGAGTCACATGATCATTTGTCATTTCAGGGACGGGGAGTGGCTGGGGAGATCTACCCCCGGAATTTTTCAGAATTATTTAAAGTATAGAATAAGATTTATTGATACAAATTTGGGGTCCCTCAAAACATACAACTAAGGAAATAAAAAAAAAACACTTTGCCCCACCCCAACCGATGGACCCACCATCACTACCATAAATTTTTTTCAGATACCCATTGGCCAGAGATTTAACGTTTTTCTTTCTTTTTTTTTGGGGGGGGGGGGTGTCAGGAAATTCCTGTTTGGAAGTTTTGACTTGGTATCCCTCCACCATCACCCACCCGTAAAAAAAAGAAATCATCTGCACCTGTAACTTACAAATGAATACGAAATAAATGTAACATCGTCATAAAGAGAAAATTCTTCAGAATGTGAAATTTGTGTGTTGTAACATCAGATGATCTTTGATCCTTTTTAAATTTTAACCTTTCCATTTGCATTTCAGATTATTTTAACCCAATTTATACCTAAACTTGTACTTACCGACTGTCATTAATGTAAGCAATGTCAACCCCATGAAATATAATCCAATTTTAACACACAAATGATATTTTTTTTACGAATATAGGCCTATGTAATGATGTGTATACCATATGCAATCCTAATGATAATGATAAATCTAGTACTAGTTTGGTGAAGAAAGTCCAGTGGGATGTAGAAACTTTCAAAAAGGTTTAAGCATGTAAAGTACAAGAACAAATAAAAAATTGTCATCAAAACGATGTTTAAACATAACTTCTATTGCTTTCTAGACCTATGTCCAAAAATAAGCAATTTGTGTGTGTGTGTGGAGGGGGGTAATAATGATCCGAAAAGGGGTTTGCCTACCCAAATACTGAAAAACAATTGTATGCCTGAAAGTTGGCATATAAGTTCATAAAGAAACTCTTGAAAATTAAAGTAGGTCCGTACTTCCAAAACTGTCTGTCAAACTGAATTTTTTTTTAATTGAATACCTTCAATGTGTCATAAACTAACTAAAATACGGATAAAAGACCGGTTAATTTTCATGCATCATGTCTCAGAGAACATACCTCTAAAAATTTTAACTGCCAAAATTAAACCTGAAGAATGAAATATATTTATTTTATTGAGCTATGCATCTAATTATATCAAATTATGTTAAAACGTATGAAAATCAAAAATATTCATTTGCCAAGAAAATATTTTAATTTTTTTTTATTGGAAAGCATTTGGAGATTGCTATTGAATTTGTCAAGGTCTTTGAGGAGAAAATCTCAAAATAATTTTATTTCAAATAATTCTCAAAATCTAACTGTTTTATGTGCATTTTTTTTCTTTTAAAATATTAAATGTTATATCATATTCATGGTACACGAATATCCCCATATTTTGAAAATCAATTTGTTTAAAAAGTTTTTGCTAAAGTATAGGGAAAAGTGTCATTTTAGAAGATATAAAACCAATAAAAATAAATTTCAAGTTTTTTGGTTTAAAAATAAATTTAAAAAAGGTTTAGTTCCATAAAGACAATTAAGAAGAATGTGTTTGACATATAGATCCTTTAGATGGGTTGCTACTGTTTTAATTTCAATGCAAAAAAGTATATTGAATGCTCTGTATGCACAATGACACTTTAATAAACAAATATATACTTGCTAAATTATATCCAATCATCCAAAATGAGTTTAATTCAATATGTCACTGGGTTCACATGTGCGTAAAAGTCAGTCACTATATCGCGTCTCAATAGCTCAGCTGGTTAGAAACCTAGCATAGTACGCCAGAGGCCGTGAGTTTGAGTCCCCGTTGACAGTTGACTTTTCCCCACCTGTGACAAATATACAAGAGATAATCTTAACATTATTTTGGTGTGTAAAATTAAAACCAAATCCGTAAAGGTAGGGAATTTTTCTTAAAATAATATATAATTTGTTGTTGAGAAAATAAGTGTAAAAAGTTCCAATTGTGACCCCAAAATATACATCCCCTACTTTTATAAAAAAAGAATAAGAATATAATTTACTTCATGAAAAAAAATTCTGTAATTTCAGACTGCTAAAGCATTAAGCTTCTGAAATAAGTACATTGTATTAAATCAATTATGATGGGTCACATGGTAATCTGATCATTTTATGCTTGATTTGACGAATACATGTACTCTGAGCCAATGTATTTTCCTCAATCCAGGAAAATAGGACTCCTAGAAAATATGTGATTTTACAGTATTATATAATTGCTATAAATTTAAAATAATAAATTTATGAAGTACGAAAATATCTAAATTTTTTCCAATATTTATTTATACATGTAACACAAATGATTCACATCCCTCTTACACTCAAACACAACATTAAGAAAACAAGCAACCACTTTTAAAAAAGTACTATCAATATCATTTACGGTAAATTACTTTTAATCGCAAGAACTCTATTTTGATTAATTATGCGAGACAGTGTGCTGGCAAAAATATCATTTTCGCTTATGAAGATTAAATTTCTTTATTGCAAAAAATAAGGAAATCTACAGTATCTAATTAGTAAGTATATTTATTTTCTATGATCAATTTGTTTAATTAAAGTTTGAAAAATAATTTTTGCTCCTGATTTTCTCTTCGTCGCATGTAAACCATCGGGCACAAATTTTATTTTGATTCTAGGATAAAGATAGCATATATCAATGTATAGAAAATTGCAGACTATGCAGTAAAAATTGTTCATGGAAACCCTATCGAGAATTAATGAATTCAAGCTACTGTTGAAAATGCAGCACTTAAATACATATACAAATAATCACCATTCGGAGGTCAAGATGTTGAAATAAGGATCCGAAACCTGGCCCACGAGGTGACCTGACCTGACCTGACCGAGACCGCTCTGAGGATGACGTGAAATAAATCCTCGGTCATTATTTTTATAACCAGTACACTTGGACTCATCATTGAATTTCAATGCTTTCGTACAGACCAACCGGATGTTTAAGGTTCATAAAAATTATTTTAACCCCATTTGATTATATCTCTGAAAATGAATACCTGTGTATATTTGTCAGCTGACTTTGAGTAGAAAAATGGCCTTGTCAATTAACTATGAAACAGCATTCAGTTAAAAAGTTAAACAACAAAATGCTACGAAAATCACTGCTTCATTAAACGCATGACCACAGTAAACTGGGACACGATTACTGATAAATAAACATGAGTCAAAATGATTTTATAAAACTGTAGATCTTATCTTTTATTCAGTTCTAATAATGTGATTAAGGTTCTAAATATAAGTCTCCCAGTGTAGAAAGAGAATACTAGTATTCGGTTTCATTTCAAAAATCCACCTTCATTATTTTTAACCCAGGGAGAAACATTTCAAGTTACATGTTTATTTATTCTTTGTAATCAATTTTGCCTAATTACATAGGTAATCTGCAAAGAGGAAGAAGTGTATTCTATAAACCTTGATTGTAGTATCACATGATTCTAATATTATTTTTTTACAGCAGTGTTTCAAATTTATTATATAATTTATTCCACTGATTTAAATTTTTTGTATCACATTTTTAGAGATGTTTTTCTAAAATATATTTTTGCGCTATTGCAATAATAATTCAATAAAAATCTTAATAAATTGAGAAAAAAAATCAAACAGCACTACACAACAAAAGTTTGAATACCTTTCTTTTTCACCATTGCATTAATTACAGCATTAAAATATGAGTTCATAACCATGGCATTGAAATGATTTCTATTTTTAATTTGGGTATGATATTTGATAAGGCGAAGAAGTACGTATTACAGTCTAGCCAGGAAGAAATACAGTAAAATTTTGATAAATCTTACTCCCTGATACTGAAACGTTTATATTCTTTGTCTTGTTCCTCGTCTATATTATTACTCTGTAGACGTCAAAAGTAAAATGAAAAACGTCTTAATGAAAAAGAAGAGAAAAATATTTTCTTTAAAAGTTTGGCTTTGATGTGTTAATTTCGACAGTTTCCTAAATCCTCGGTTTGCTAAAATTATTTCGAGCACAATTTTCCTGGTTATTAGGTAGATATCTGTCATTTGATTCGAATAATAGTTGAGTGTAGATTTTGTTTGCGTCTTGTCCCAACGCTTGGTGTCATTATATTTGACTTGAAATATTTATTTGACAAAATAATGTAAACATTTAATCAATAAACAATCTATTTTTGTGGAGAAAAAAAACACAGGAAAAAATGAAAACATTCAATAAAAATTTCTTTGATACAATTATATCACTTAATAGTACTTACAAAGATTTTTCAAAGCTATCTTTAAATTACGCTTAACTGACTCAGGATATAAAATTGGCTCGGTAGGTGCAAGAAAGTTGAAATTTTATTTCGGAAAATTTGAAATTCATGTTGATTTGATAAAATATTCAGGAGAAACAAAACTCCTTATCATAAGGTGTTAGAAAAAGTCTGAGTCGGTTCATTTTAAATCAGGGATAGTTGGGGCAAATGACAATTTAAAAAAAAAAGGTTTTACCTATATCAATTTTTCCACTGATACAATTAGAAGATTTATATCAGACGTTTAAAAAAAACAAAACAAAACAAAAAAAATCAAACAAACAAAACAAAACAAAAAAAACGAGTATCCAGGTTTTTTTTTTTGCTTCATTAATTAACTTTTGAAGACATTTCGTTCAATCTTAGGAAATGCAAAACGTACAGAACAGATGCTAAGGGTATAAAACATGCAGGATCCAAAATATGGCTTTCCATATGATATAAGGATGTCACATCATTTTAGAATTCAGAAGTCTCAGGAATAATTGGAAAAGAAGAGATTTCTGTAAGTGAGGATGATAGAGGGTTCTTTCCACAAACACCTTTGTCCAGAACAATTGCATAACAAATATTTCAGTTTAATATCTTTTTATGACGATGTGCTATTAAAATAAGTTTTCTTACATGCTACTGCATTTCCCCCTATGTTTATCCTCAGTTATAATGTTCACTTTGTAAAGTAAAATATGCAATGAATTCATTGTAAACATAATAATAAAGCTTAGATGTACTTTGTTAAGTGCATTGTGGCATTTTGCCTACATGTATCTCTCTTTTGCTGCTAGCATAATTCAAGCACGGTTTTCCTGTTTTACAGATGAGTGTAGATTTTGTTTCCGACTGTTTTGATACTTTACCATCACAAGTTACTTTATTACAGCCCAATCATTTTTAATGCTCGATGGAGAAAAATAATTTGTAAAGTAAATCAATCAACCAATAAATTCAATTGATCACTGAAATGGATTGCTCATAACATAACATTTAACTCATAATTCTACCTAGTTTTGCACAACTTGATATATTTCATGACCCTAAAATCTGAATCATATAAATAATCTTTTGAGTTTTGCAATGTAGAAAGAAAGTATTTTCCGTGTTTTTGAAATGAATCATATTATAAAAAGATTTCAGCCTCAATGGTTAAAGTACAATGAACCTTTCATGATAGATTTTGTATGAATGATGAGGTATACCTATTGTCTATATTATGGGGGAACCAAGAGCAGTGTAAATTTAGTTTGTATGCTGACAGGATCTGCGATTTTTCTAATCAAGCTGTTCAGAGAATCATTTCTTGTTATGCTTTGCCATATAACGTTGGAGAACTAAGAGCGTTATAATTTTGTTTGTTTGCTGACAGGGTGAAAGAATAAAGATAAGTTTATTACCAAAGGATTCTACTGATTTCAGGTTATTTCTTGTTAATATGTAAAAATATGCAGTAGTAAAAATTATTAACTTGCCACAAAGAAACGTGATAAATTAATCTTCTTACCTGATAATAAAATTTTAGATTATTTTCTTATTTCTTGTCTAAAATTATACTTTGTGAATGGGTATTGTTAAATAAACACAGTACATTGTGAAAAATAAAATAAAAATAAAGCTTTTTCTTTTAACTTTGATGTGCCTGTTGAGATGGTTTTCCTTTGATCGTTAACACGATTTCCAGCACCTTTTTCCTGTTGATCATTTATATATATTTTTCACGTGATTCATACAATGTATGATTTGAGGCTGTGCTTTCGTAAGTCTCAAGGGCTTTGTGTCATTATAAATAAAGAGGTTATATCCTGGTATTTGAAGACGTAAACTTTTTGTTAAGTATACTGAGCAAAAAAAGTTTAGCAATTAAAGATATTTAATATATCAAGTAGAAAAAAATAGATCATTAATTTATAAGGCATTTGAAATGTTAAATTTTCTTCGTATAACAAAGAAAAGGCAATATTTTTGTTGGATCCAAGACGATTTGTGTTTGCCCCTGGGATGCGCGATTGTTGCTGACGTTGAGTAAGTGATAGTGCTTCGAGAGGTCTTTGAGCTTGAAAAATGGCTGAACATAGCATGTTTCCTACAAATTGTCCGCATAACCTCACCCCAGTAAAACGGCATAACTCTTCTGCAACTTAAGGAGCAACAATAAAACTGTAACGTCTCGACGTTGTAACAGTTAAACGATCATTTCTAGCCGTCGATTCTCGTAGACGTCCTAAGTACTGGCGATTGATTACGTGTTCAGTCGTTAGGAATCAGTACGAAAGTCGACATTTGGTGGACAGATGCAAGCAAAAGTGTTAAGCGATATCTTTTTATGAGCAACCAATTGTTAGCATCCTTATAGTCCTTTAACGTTAATATCCGGAAAGTCCTGGTGTTTTTGCCATTAGAAGATTTTCCTGTTTATCACCGGTTTTCTACAACAAGCATATTCAGAATGTTTTTCTAGTAAAAAAAATGTTCCCGGACCTTGTGCTTTCGAGCGTTACCCTTTGTTTTATTGAATTGTCACAACGTTGGATGAAGCGGTTTCTGCGTGTTAAATTGAAAAAAGAACTCTGTCATTTGTTATTTTAATCATTATTGTTTTTAAGAAGAAGCACAATAAAACAATTAAGAAAAATATTTTTAAATCATACATACGGAAAAGCAATTGCTAAACTTATTTAGCTCAGTATATGTTTTTAATTTCTACACACATAGCTCAGTTAAACGTCAAAAACGTCAACAAATCAAAACTTTCATTATTTTTCAAAAAGACGATTAAAAAATGTGACAAAGAAAAAGTTGCAAATTGCTTCGCACAAACAATCATTTATCCTTTTTTGCACTAAAAAAGTGATTTTTATGGCATTGAAAATATAACAATTATAAATTATTTTATTTTCTTAATTTTTTTTTCTAAATTTAAGCAGGTTGATCAAGATTATCCTATATATATTCAAAAAAAAAATAACAAAACAGAGAGTCATTGATTGAATTTTTAGATAAGTGAATTTTATGTTTAAATAGGATCATTTTTCTCACTAGACTTTTTTTATTAAATTGGTTACGATAAAATAAAAGAATTCATAAGAAATAATTAAATAAATATTTCAGAACAAGCATGACACATGACAATAACAAATAAGCTCTGTATGCAATCAACATAGAAAAAAGGAATGTAGACTTTACAGCAGAGGAAACACGGATCCATAAAACATCATATGTTGTCGCAGGTGCCATTGAGGAATGAGAATCCCCTGCTGACCCGTCATATCTGCAGTGAGCTCCTTGTCAAGATAAGGGAATGATGGGAAAATATGTCGTCAATTCAGTGTATAAATAATGGACTAACAATGAGTATGAAAAACGTCAGTCAGCATTTGTCTCAATGATAAATTGTATGTGCTTAAAAGGTCGTTGTATCGACCACAGAGATTACGAAATGATGAATTAAAACGAGACTGCTGAAATTCTTGCTTCATCAACTTGTTTGTCTATCACCTCGTTTTAGAGATTGTTCATACGTAGAACATGTTCTTGTGTATCGAATCAACTGAGATAAATACACTCCTAATGCAGGTAATGAAGGTATATTGCTGCATAAGTAAGGGAAGTTGACCATAGGATAGTAAACGTCATCATGTTTATCAAATTATGTACAATCTTATTGAAAAAACTCTATGATGTTTCTCAAGTGGCTGAGAATAATTTCTTGGTAAAGACTCATCAAATTTCTGAAAAAAAGATATCCCCTGTTTGGTGTGACATTTGATGTAAAAAAAAGATTATAATAATTATGAGACACCTTTGCAGTAAAGCAGAGAGTTTGGCGTAAAAAGATGTGCAATATTTTGATGTCAGTAAGATACTTAGCATACGTAAAGTTGTAAATGTAAAGCTAAGGCGCGTGGTAAGTTGCAGTGGAAATTCAGAAGGGCTTAGAAAAGGTGTGTGTTATTGAAGGGAGGTGAATGACCTCAGATCAATTGGTGAATTTTCCGTGGGGCATGTTTTGATTTACAGAATACTTGGTGTTTTATCCTTCCCGCTTGGAACTGGGGGTGTGCTGTGTGTGACATCTTGAAAAACAAGCTAAAATTTTATGACTCTCTAGGTGCATTTTCGGTACATGTTCAATCTGTTCATACCAGAAGGTAGATTACGTGCTATATGTTAAAATAATTTGTGCGTGATAGGCATATGTATTATATGCTGATCAATAAGACCTATAAAATACTATTGGTATTAATTTAATTTATTCACTAAGAAATTCAGACACTAGTGGGATTAAAAGCATTTGGGGTTTTATTCAATAAAAAAAACTTTGTATCTTCAAGGCAATTGTATTAAATAAACTGGACTAATATGGGAATGTACAAGGTTTATACCAGCACACACACAAAAGAACCCCGTTTCATTACACACCGCTATGCTGGGGTTAAGCATATGGCAACAGCTCGCATCGTTATAAAATAATTCGGATATGTTTGTTTTAATACAATTTATTCTACATGATGCTTTGGAATTACCAGATGGCATAAATCATTAAATGTGTACTAAAAGAATATCATTAAAGAAAACAAACAAAAATACCGTTGTCTTTAAGTTTTTTTTTTTGTTTGCGATGGTGTTCAAAAGCACCTGTGTCAAGAGTCATATCATTATATAATTTTAGTTCAACATCTTTGAATATGGTGCAAAATCAACTTTTTTCTTTAGGTGAAATATTTGCTCTTAAAGTATTAACTACTCCATGTACTCAATAAAAACATACAAATAAAGCTCAAATATATGTCTATTGTAGAAGTTTAGCCTAACTGTTTCTGCTGTTAATTGGACATTTTAAGGGCGGTTTTCCTGTTTAACAAATATAACCTAGCCACGTTAATGCAGAAACCCCCCAGATTTTTGTGTCTGCCAGTATTAATACTTTACAGTCACCAGATGATTAAATACATCGCTTTCATCTATTGATGCGTGTTCATTTTATATGTGTACCTTTTACTTCTGAGCATTGCCATTTTTAAAATCGCACAGCGGTCATCAGCACTACCAGCCTGGAACTGAACTGCAATGAATTCAGTCTTGTTAATCATGTATATAATGACACCCTATAATAACAAAATCTGTTTTTTTTTAATGAAATGAATGGTTTTAAAAGCATACCAAAAATTGAATTAAAGGTGTTATATACATAAACATATTAAACATTTCTAACAAAATTGTTTCGTGGTTTTTTTCTGATTAATTAAAAACATATCTAGTAGACAAATCAATCATAATTATATCATGTACATTTTATGTATCATGCAGTTTAATGTATAGATTATGTTGTAGTAGGGGTGGATGAAAATTAATTACATGTAATTGTTCATGCATAAATATACAGTCAGGTAATTATAAATATGATAGTTTCGTAAAATATATTTCATGACAATTGTATGTGAACTGGCTGAGTTTTAAAATGTCAGATTTTTGTAGGGTTATAAGCATCTTAGAAATCAATCATATTTTTTTCATTCATTCTTCATTCTAATGATTTTGTTTTCTAATCTTAATTTATGAAGTGAGTTTTACAGAGTATGAATTCAATTCTGGTTCCATGACAGAAGCTTTGATATGCTAAGCCTTGTAAAACCTTACATGTTACAGAAATATAAAAGGACACCCCCATCCCCACCCCCAACACTGAGACCAAAATAAAACGTCGTGCATTTTCAGCATTGAATTTCATTTTCTGTCAGCATTTACATGTAGAAAGAAAACCCGACCAACAACTTGAAAAGATTTTTTTATCAATCAAAACAATAAAATCATATAATGTGAATAAATAATAATATTAATCCATAATTTGATGGAAGGTTGAACAATACATTCCACACTGGTAACTACAATGAAATTATAAGTCCAGTGATGAATTGGGTTTTTAGAAATGAAAATTGATCTGTTACGAGACATTCAATGCTGATCGAGCTTTTGTGAAAGACAAAGGTATTCATGGCTTTAGGGATTAATTTGAAAGTAGGCTAAAAATATTTGAACTCAGCATAGAAAAGCAACACGTAAGTACAGTACCAAAAAGTTACATGTATATTAAATTTTTAGATCTTGAAAATAAATAGCCATGCATGTAGTTTATAGAACAAAAAAATTTCTTCTTCCATTTCACGGTATCTTATTATTTTGCGTGTTTTGAAAATTCATCTAATTCAATAGAGTTTCAAATCTCTCAATATTGATAACTAGATTCAATCTAAATATTTTTATCTACCCTCCATCCTGTCTCTCTCTCTCATCAGATTTTCTTGACAAGCTCCATTAAAGTTAGAATATTTAGAACATTTTTTTTTCAAACGGAAATTTTTTGCTTGTTTTAATTTCTCTAAATTGAAGTGTCGTTGTGCAACAAGAAAAAAAAAAGACAAAACAACATTTTTAAAGTTTTAATTAATTAATATAATCATGATTCATGATACGGTAGATACTATACAGGTATTTTTTTTTTTATAAAAAGAAATTCATTATTAAATAATTTCATGCAAAAAAGCTATAGATAAGAGATTGGAAAAAAAAAACATTTAAAGTCTGTACAATTTGACAGTTTTCCTTGTTTGTTTTTTTTCCTTCTTTACATTAACAGGACCTCGTTCCGAAAGTACAACAATGTTTTTTTTTATTGAAAAAAATCATAATTAAGTTAATATTAATATATGAAAAGTGTTTTATTTGGTCATAAAAGATCTATTTTATATTCCGGAAGCAAATTTATGCCAACGTGCAGATGAAATTTTAATTCATGCCAAAAAAGCTATAGATAAGAGATTGGAAAAAAAAAACATTTAAAGTCTGTACAATTTGACAGTTTTCATCATCAATCAAATAGATTTCACAGAATACTCCATGCATAACGTTTGACTGGTAGAAACAAAATACTCGTAAAGTTAAATTTTGCTTGGTAATATATTTTTTGATATAATACGAGGGTTGATCCATAAGTTCGTGTAATTTCTTTCTTAAATTTTTTCGTGATTTGATGACAGCAAACAACAGGCATATTCATAATATAAAGTCATAATGCAAGAATACTGGAAAATTTCAATACACTCCAATTACCAATAAGGTCACAGGAGCTTTTTGAAAATGGATAAATGTGAAACCCGGGGGATACTTCGACGTAACGTCAAGTTAGATATGTCACGTCACGTTATAGAAGCATCTCGCCCTTATGTCCAATTTATATAGATTACCTAATTCTACAAAATGCTGCCTATTTCTTCATTTTTTTTCTCATGAAAGCCTAGATATCCTCTGGCACCAACTTATCTTCATTTTTCATTCATATTTGAAAGTACTACGCATTTTTCCATATGATTTTCCAATTTCAGTAGCAATGTCAAGAACAGTAAAGAAGCCGACAACGACCACTAACGCATTTAATTTTATCTAGAGGGATAAACACTTAAAACAGAGCATACAAAAAGCGACCACACCTTTCATCACCGTCCATGGAAGTTCTTCTTTTCCTTAAATTTCTTATCTTCATTTTTACTCATATTTCAAAAACCTACCCATATTTCCATATGGTGTTCCAATTTCAGTAGCAATATCAAGAACAGTACGACAGCCAACAACGTCAATTAACACTTTTAATTTGTCTACTTTAAAGAGAACCTCTAAAAAGTGATCACATCTTTATTCAACGTACATGGAAGTTCTATTTTTCTTAAACTTCTTATGCCACTGGAAAAACAGTAAATAAATGCATTTTACCCAATCTGATGTCAGTACGCGTTTAAGATAGAGAGTTACTTGGATTTTCACAAAACGTATGACTTGACCAAAATTTCACGCTGTCTAACAACTTAAAGATGAACAATAAATCATCAACTAATAAACCAAATATCAAGTAAAATCAGTAAAACTCCAACAGAAAGGTTTATAAAAGATAAACAAATCGTAATAATGACAAAAGTTTCCTTTTATATACCACATAGGACAGTTTAATTTTCATTTCACGTATTAAGAATTAAAATGATAATTAACGCGTTCATGCCTCTCCTGCATTTCCAATCAACCGTTTCTATGGCAACTGCCATTGAGTTGCTATCATAAATATTTAAAATGTTTTCAATTAAAAATATTCAACATGTGTCTATATTTTTATGTGTAATTTTAAAACAAATTTCACTCAAAGATTAATAAAATATAAAGAAATTCCGAAATTTTGGATCAATCCTTGTATGTTCATGCTGACTGAAAATTTTCATATTAAATGTTTGTCCATTATTTATACACTGAATTCACGACGGATTTTTCCCTTTATTTTCCTATCATGACAAGGGACACACGGCAGACGTGACCTGCAGAGGATGCTGCACCTGATCCCACCTTTCATCTTTTGAAATATTTAGATATTTGAAAAAATATCAAGTATTGGACTCTAAATGTTACAGCTAGAAGAAGTTGTTATCCATTCGATTTTTTGTGGCGCATATCAAAATTGATAAAATATGAATATTATTCTGATGAGAGCCTAGGCCATAGATTACAAGAACAATAGAAATGATTGGAAGAAAAATTGTGATCACAATCTGAGGAAGATTTTCGTTTTTAGACTTTTTAAACATTCTGACATTTAACCTGAAATATTACATTTGTTTGAATAAATATCCCAAACGAAAACAAGATGAATGTGGTATGAATTTAATTGAATACATTTATACCATTACAATTATTGCCCTTTCTATATTCAAAACAAAAGTCCATTTATTATTTTTTTTTTCTACTTTTTCCTTATATAGGCCCCAAGGTTTGAAGATAAACTTCGACGATTAAATCAAATATCGAATGTGTGTTAATTATTTTTTTTTACCTTACTCTGATCCCACCTCTGATGTTATGGGAGTCTGTGTTTGCTCCGCTCCTATTTTGTATTGTTTTATGGATTTTGATTTTGAATAATCTTCGTTATTTCCATATCCTTCTCCCTATTATTCTTTACAAATATTTTCACTTCATATTTCGTTTTAGTGCAACTGTGAATAAAAAAAAATAAATCTACACGGTAAAACTTCATTTCAATCATTAAAACATGGCCAAAGTTGTTATTTTCTAAATTTATTGAAAAAAAATGTGTTTGTATTATGTGTCCTTAAGAGAAGAAGATAAAAAATGTATACAAAGCACCAATTTACAATGCATTTGTCTTGTGTGAAATTTTGCCTTATTCTGCTGTGTGAAAATCCTTATTCTGCTGTGTTAAAGTCCTTATTCTGCTGTGTGAAAGTCCTTATTCTGCTGTATTAAAGTCCTTATTCTGCTGTGTGAAAGTCCTTATTCTGCTGTGTGAAAGTCCTTATTCTGCTGTGTTAAAGTTCTTATTCTGCTGTGTGTAAGTCCTTATTCTGCTGTGTGAAAGTCCTTATTCTGCTGTGTGAAAGTCCTTATTCTGCTGTGTGAAAGTCCTTATTCTGCTGAGACAATTTCAAGCCTGGTTTCATGTTTTCCAGTCATATATCTTTCACGTGATTTATATAATAGATGATTATAGAGTTTGTTTAATCTGTCTTACACCTTTAAAATTATTTTTTGGGCGTAAAACATAATTATCAGGAAATAAACATTAAAATTAATTAAACATGTAAACCCGTGGTATCACAATTTACTCTAGACAACAATTTATTGTTCATTGCTTAAATGTATCTCAATTAACATACTCAATCTTATCTAAAATTAAAACAAAATTTGTAAACATATTCTGGATAAAGAAGAAGAATGCTGATAACAGT
Source organism: Saccostrea glomerata (assembly GCA_003671525.1). Taxonomy (NCBI): domain Eukaryota; kingdom Metazoa; phylum Mollusca; class Bivalvia; order Ostreida; family Ostreidae; genus Saccostrea; species Saccostrea glomerata. Next base: position 1,068 of record PRKT01001670.1, on the reverse strand, counting down.
TTCAGCTTTAATTGAATTTCTCGTGAAATATCAGTCTCACTTTTCCACTATATATTCCTTTGGTAAAAGTGAGACTGAAATCAAAAGTGAGCTCCTCTAAGTTTAATGGCCCCCAGGCCTGACGATTTTTTCCATTTAAGGAAAAAGCCGTCGACAATTAATTGTGTAAATAATGGTCTAACAACCGGTATAAAAAAATGTCAAGATAATTTGACAACAACAAAACCGTTTTCTATATACAAGACATCGTTTAGTACAACAAAGTGCTACCTCAAAGATGAATATTTAACATAGGTATTATAATGTCCTTTAAGGTAGGTCCCTAGTACTGGACCTACTTGTGATTTTTCAAAAAAATGTTCTCAAATATTTAGATTGTTCATACTACGGTATGATGAATTGGAAAAAAGAAGGGGTTGTCAATACTAATACTGAGAGAGAGTTTCTCAAACATAGGTACCCCCATTTGTCAATTGACGATATGAGATTGCAATAAAGGTTTCACATAATTTGTACATAAAAACACTAATTTTGATGCTAATGAATGATTTTTCCAATTAAAATCAAAGAAATATATAGAATTAAACAAATTACAGTGAAATTTATTCTTATTTTATTTTCCTTTGTTTTGGGGAGACTAAATTGAACAAAATACAACCCTAGACCAGCCAAAAAACCTGGAAGTACAACACTATTAAAATTATTGTGAAAAAAAATCGGCTAGTGATTTTTCAGTCAAATTCTCAAATTACGTTCATCTATGACTATTTGTTAAAATTAAATTTAAAAAACAGCACATTGCCAGCATATTTTTTTTCTAAGCACCACCATTTATTTATACATTTCGTTGTCCAAATTGAGATTTTTGATAAGTAATTTCAAATGAGGGAAGATAAAAAATACATAGCTGCATAACTGCAAAAGAATAACGCCATTTTTTAGAATATAATACAATTTTAAAACCTATAATACTTTCTGTGTGCCATTAATGACTGATATATTTCACAATTTATACATGTACATGTATCTGTTTTTCGAGTAAATGAAAATCGACAGCCTAATCAGCCT